>VZRH01003212.1:0-12934 GCA_013397555.1 Urocynchramus pylzowi
GGCGGGCTGCGAGGAGCCGCTGGAGTACCCCGGCAACAGCTGCCGGGAGCTACCGCCGCCGCCCACCCCGGACATCAACCAGCTGCCACCTTCCATCCTCCTCAAGGTGGGTCGGGATGGGGGGATGGACGGGCCAGCCCTCTCCCTGAGGATTCGGGAAGGGGCTGTGCCAGCCCCCGGGGTGCCGGTGTCGCCGGGCGGACTCAGTGCAGGGGGGAGCCGGAGGAGGCCGCACCGGTCCGGAGCTGCCTCAGCGCCTGGCTTTGGGGAGACGGATAGGATTCTGGGATGTTGTTTGTGTCCCGTTCCTCGACCCCATTTGTTTGTCGTTGGGAACGGCATTGTGAGCCATTACCTGGAGGTGCAGACACACAAAGCAGCTCCAGAAGCTGTAAATGTTTTGACTGGACCCGTTAACTTGGTAAGGTGCCCTTCACAAGTCGACTTTTACTTGCATCACTGGTGTAGTATTGGCCAAGGGGGGCTGTCACTTTATTTTGTGCTTCCCTGCGTGTTGGAACTGCATAGACAAGTTTTCAGTTTAATAATCAGCTGATTATTAAACAGCTTGTATTACTGTGTATTGTGGATCAATTTTGGCTTTAGTAGTTTCACAGTGTTTGCAGCCTTCTTGAATTACATGCTTTCATAACCTCTTACTCTGTATATCCAAGGAACAGTCTCACCTCTCCTGTCCCTTTTGCTCTCTTTCTGTTCCTTTAATAATGTTCTCCTTTGGAACTACTTTCCATTTTTAAGCTACTCTTTTGACCACTGTGTGACTTCCTTCAACTAAACATTAGCTAAAAAGAGGAGTCTAGCTGGAACTGAGCGGGTGGTGTTTTCCATACTCTGATGTCAGTGTGCCTTTAAATTCTGGGGAACAAGTTTTCAGGATTGCAGGAGTTTCTCAGAGGTCAGATGGGTGAACTTAAAGCAGGACATTGTAATGGAGGAGTGAGAGACATGACTCTTGGTGTTTATATTTTTCTAGTTGTACATCCAGTGTAGAAAGTACTTCCTTTACTCTTTTGTTGTCGAACAGTAACAACCTACTTATCTGTCTGTCTTGCACATAACACTAATTCTGTGGAAGGTTTAGTTGGTTTGAGGGTTTTTTGTTGTTGTTCGTCGGTTTCATTTGCTTTTTTTTAAATACTCAGAAGTGTGTTAATAATAATAAGCATGTTTCATAGATGCACTATGCAAATTAATTCTAGGCAAATAAGAATTCATGAGCTATCATCTGAATTAATCTCATCTGTGATTGCAAAATTAAAACTTTGTCTCTGTTGTTCTTCCAAACAAATGGAAGGGAATCCATTTGTTTGCCACTGTTATTGGAAGATAACTCTTTTCTTTGATATTTGGTTTTAGGATTTGAAACTGGACTCATTTGATTAGTGTAGCTGAAATACTTTTTGATCAATGGTATGAGTACTCTTCTATGGTTACTTTTAGTACTCACTTTCACTTTTCGAAAAATACCTATCTATAACTGTGCCATAACTTTAATAGTAAAAGATGTCATGTCCATCTTACCTGTGGACTAGTTTAAATGTTACTTAGTGTCTATTTCATTCTTACCTGTGCTTTCAAGGTTGTGGGGGTTTTATGTTTGGTTGCTTTTTTTTACAAAGAAGAGGTTTTGTTTTAACCCCAGGCAGCCACACCACATCCACAGACTGGTTGGGTGGAGAATTCAGGGGAAAATAGTGTACCTTATGGGTTGTGATAAGAACAGTTCAATAACTGATGAAAAACATAATATGCTACTAACAATGTTTGTATAAAAAGGAGAGCAAGAAAGAGAGATCCAGGTGATGAACAAAACATTTGTTTTGTACCATCTACAAAGCACTTTTACCAGCAGCTGAGAAGAATTTTATCCTAGCTGAAATCAGGACAGACATCTACCTTCCTCAGTGATTTTACAATTGTTCTGTAGTCAGTTTCTTCTGCAATGTCTGAAGAAAAAGGCCATTGTTTCCAGAATCGTGGTAGGAGCCAGCCCGCTCACCCCCAAATTTGCCCTTCAATCCCTAGCTGTACTAACGAGTTGGGTTTGTGGTTTTGGGTTTTTTGAGATTATATATATATATATATACACACAAGATATGTGTATCTTTATCTATATATCTGTCTCCTGACTATTCAATTGTTTTGGGTTTTTTGGCTGCTTCCAAAATATACTACTCTGATATGAAACTTTTAACTTCAGGTGTCTAACCACCATCCTGTCAACTGGATTTACATTTGCCTTCTTATGATGGATTTTGATACAGATAGAATATCCTAAATATAATCCTTTCTCCAAAGGTGTAATTTTATTATGAGAGGGTGGAAGACAAATATACTCAAAATCTTTACTGAGCTTTTTACAAAGGTGTCATTTTATTATGAGAGGGTGTAAGACAAATATACCCAAAATCTTTACTGAGCTTTTTACAGTTTTTTTTTTTTTTTTGTGTAGGACACACAAACCTTAATGCAAGGACAAGAAATTCCATCCTGGGAAACATCAGGAGATAGATCCTGATGGGTTTTTTCTGGATTCTCATGTCTATGACCTTCTGATGCAGTGGTGCTGGTGCAGGAGTGGCTGCCACTGGTGTCTGTAGGTGGCCTCAAGACAAGCCCAAGGGAATATGTCAGGAACTCCTTTAGTAAGAGCTTGCCACTTTGTCTGCTCCGGTGGTGTTTAGCTGTTTACAGTGGTTCAGTCTCCTCTAAGCCAAGGGTTTGGGATGGGTGGAAGAGTTTGTCAGATTGAAGTTAGCCTGCAGATCATTAGATGGGCCCTACTGGATGGGGAAGTTCATGGTGCAGTGTGCCAGTTGATCCTGTTTCCCTGGCTGGTGAAGAGGTATCCTGGTCAATATGAAGCGATAAAAGAATGTTGCTTCCACAGTCAGGGTTTTGTGTTTTGCTTTTCATTTTGCTGCTGAAACATGTATGCGAAAACAATGTTATACAGTGGGCAAAATGTCATCTTTAGTCTTGGTAGAGGAGGGTGATTACCTTTGACT
Source organism: Urocynchramus pylzowi (assembly GCA_013397555.1). Taxonomy (NCBI): domain Eukaryota; kingdom Metazoa; phylum Chordata; class Aves; order Passeriformes; family Fringillidae; genus Urocynchramus; species Urocynchramus pylzowi. Next base: position 3,030 of record VZRH01003212.1, read on the forward strand.
AAAGGGTAATTTAAAGCCATTCTCTTTGAAACTCCAGGAGAATTAAGGAATTACAGATCAGTCAGCTATAGATTACTTGACTGTGCCCTAGACATGTGTGAATGAAAAAAAAAAAAAAAGGGAGCTGTTTCTAAGCACTACAGAAACTTACAAAATCTTCTGCTGCATACAACTAAGTTCTGAAAACTTTGTACGTCACAAATTTGTGCCTATTGAAGAGTCACTGCTGCTTATTCCTGGAAAATAAAATACAAAAATAAATCTTCCTGTTGTACCTGTTACCTCTTTGCAATGCTGCTGTTTTATTAAAAAAAGGTGTAAAATGGTCTGCAGAGCCATTGTCATGATAATACCAATATAAACACTTCAGATTTCATTTTGAGGTGTATTAACAGGAGTTCTGCATGTAAAACACAGAAAGGAAATCAGATCATGTGCTTGGTGCTTTTAAAGCCTCTGCTAGAGTACTGCAGTAGGTTGTGGGCACCAGGATCTACTTAGGAAATCCACACACAAATGTGAGAGGCATCAATGGAGAGCTAGAGGTCATGAAAAACATGGCCTGTTACAGTAGTTGGAAGATTCTGGACAAACTGAATTACAAACTTTCAAGTTATTCAGAAAGAAGACTGAGATGCAATCTTTAGTTAAGAGAAAATTGATAGTGAGTTCAACTGTGTTTCCATCCCTTGTTGAGTGGAAGGAAATAATCAGCTTAATTTGGGCGAGATACTTTAATGTTCTTTCACTGTATCATTTTCCAGGCCTTGGCAACAGTGATTTCCCGTCTCTAAGGTTATGTGACTGGTGCCTAGAAAGGCTGATCTGGAACAGAGACCAGACAGAGCTAAATGGACAAAATAGGTATTTATTAGAAGGCCTTGAAAGGATACACCTTGGGCAGCACAACAGCCTGGCCAGGGTTACACTCAGGTTGAATCCAAGATGGATCCCGGTCACAAGTTTTTACCCTTTTATAAGTTTTGGTTCATCTACATACTGGGTTCAGTTGTCCAATTACAGCTCCAGGTCATGAAGTCTCAACCCCCTGGCTTGCCCCTTTCTCCCCACCATTGTTTGTGCTTTTTGGGTAATGGTGGTCTTTGATTCTGAAGCTGGGAAGCTGGGAAAGGATTGTTTTGCCTGACTACCCTGTGAAGAGCACTTATTAACACCTAATATGAAGTTTCAGAGTTACATACCAGGCAGCAGAGAATCTGAAAAATAGAAAAGCTAAAACCCCAGGTATCATGACAAATTGGGATTTGTATTTATTGATTCTTTTTTTAACATCAAGGGGAATGCCCTTATCAGGAATGTCTGAGGTGTGCTTGGACTTGCTTCAAAACAAAAGGGTCTAGAATAGATGATGTCTTCTTTCTGACATCCTCTTTCTCAGTTTGCTGATCTTATTTTTATAAAGCGTGAACATGTGCCTGTAGCACTGACCCTGTCAGTTTTGGCTTAGGCCTAATGCACTCTAAAGGGTAGATAAGTGTGTGTGTGAGTAATATGTGGGTATGTATTTAATGTAGGGTTTTCAAAGTATATTATTACTGTTATTTGAAGCACTATTGACTCCTTTTCTTTAATCTTTACTCAGTGCTTTTTACTTATTTTTCTCATTCCCTTGTTGCAATAAGTTACAGGTTTTCTTTTGTTGCAATGATAACTTAACATGTTATTTTATGATAATGTTGATTGAAACAAAATGCATTGCTGCTGTCATTGTACTGCTAGCACTGAATTTAAGATAATCTGAGTGATGTGAAGTGGGTTTGATAGACCAGAGACAGACCTTTAATTTTGTCTTCTGATTTTATGAATGCTGGCATTTATACCTGAAAAGACTGCATGTGCATTTTATAGTTGCACTGTGGTTTTCTTTTTTAATTTTTTTTTTTAATTATTTTTGGCTAGTCAGGAGGAAGAGGTGTCAAAGTACATCATTTGAATTGGACTTTATCTGCAAGGTCATTGAGTCACTTCTGTAATACCAGCTTTCTTTCCTATGTATGTTGATGTTCCAGCATATTATCCTGTCTAAAGTTCATGTTGTGTCTTACTTTTAAGTGTAGCACTAAGAGACATGGAATGGGTTTTGAACCTTTGTGACTGATGCGAGAAGGTAAAATGTCCTTTAATTTCACTATTAATTTGCCTGAACTCATTTTTCTTTAGCAATGCTGAACATAGCTATGTGGTTTGTTATGGATCTATTTTGGTTTTTTGGCTTCTTGACTGTTTTTTGTTTTTCCTATGAAGCTTACCCTGTGATTCTGGTGGGGAAATGAACCTGTCTGAGGTTCACTGTGGTGTTACTGAGCTTCTGGAATGCAGTTGAGGGGCAAAATTGTGAAGGGAAAGTGTGCCAGTAGACTGGTAACTAAAAAGAAGACAGTATATACTCATTATTTCAATGGTAAATTTCTGAAAGATGTTATGAATTTTACGATTGATTGCAGAATTACAAAAACAATTGTTTTGCTTTGCAGAGGTGTGTTTGAAAAGGTGGCTTTTGTTCAAGCCTGTAGGTTTTAACAGCACGGAATGAGCTATGTGATGGAGGAGAAATGTTGTGGAATGAAATTTCTGGTTTTTTGACAGGGATAGATGCCTTAACACTCATGGCCAGTAAAAGTTTCCCTAACGTTATTTAGGTATTGGCTTGGCTCGTTCAGCATCTCCAAAACGACGTATTATTGCGTGGAGAAAATAAGAGATTACAAGTTGTGCAGTTGGAATGTAAAGTAAATTAAATGTAACATCTGCTTTCATTCCCTAATCATTTATTTGTTTCTTTTGTTTAGGTTGCCTGACCCATGTTTGATCTTTCACAGATTTTGCTTTGTTTTAATATCTTTGCTTTTAAACTGGCATGCTGACTCAGAAGCACTACCTGGTGTCTTTTAGTGAGGACAGTTGGGTTTCTGAGAGTAAAAACATTGCCAGCTCCTGCAAGTAAAGCTACTCTGCTTATTGGTCAGGACTCTCCATTAGGAGGACAGTAATTTCTTACAGACAGAAGCTAATATTGTGGTTTACTTTGAAGCTAAGGCAATCTGTGAATAAGTGGCTGGTAAGAGCAGTGTTTGTCTCCTTTTGTAACTTCTGGCTCTGTGTTCCTGCCACTGGCTTTGTGCTCTGTAGAGTGATCATGCAGTTGCTGGGGGAGTAAATTCATCGGGCTAATCTGACACCAATCTAACATTGCAAAACTTTACTTAGATTCAGTTGTCTGAAAGGATTTTCTCTAAGTACAGTCACTAAATCCACTAAATTTTAGTACTAAATTTAGTGCTAAAATTCAAGTGACTGGGAGTAAGGGATTGGTAAATGGTTGCTATGAATGGAAACTTGTCAAGAGAATCCTGGCTGTGATGTGAAATCACATTATCACTTTCCCTGGCTGGCACATTTTTCGTAATCACAAGGACAGTATAAACTTGATTTCCTTCATGGGTGTACTGAGGCTCCTTTCAGGAGTGAGTGAGTTCAATGCTCACATATCTTTCATAAACTCAGAATTATTTGTATTTTCCTTGTTCTTTTTAAGTTAAGTGTGAGCAAAGTGAAGAAATACCTTGAAAACAAAGCACATACTTGTTCTTCCTTCCTCTTCTCTTCCGTATGAGTTTTCTGAAATAGAATGAAGCAGCCTTTAATAAACATAAATCTTAATCTGGTACCTTAATTGATCTATGCCTCCAATTAGCAAATACTGTGTTTGACTGTTCATAGTAAAATGTCATGCACTAAGCCTGTTCTTTTTGTCAAATGGTACTTGAGAAACATCTTTGTTAATGAAATTGTTGTTAGTTGCTGAAAAAATCGATGAAACAAATGAGCAGTTTTCCTAGAATGAATGTCTCAAGTTAGGCACCATGAAATGTTTGAGTGTATGTTTTATTGTTCCTTTGTTGTTAATTCCTTGAGCTTTTTGGTTTCAAACAAATCTACCTGATGCAATGTAATGAAAATAATTTTGTAGATACCTGTTCTTGAATACAAAACTTTCTTATTGATAGAAGAGAGCTTCATTCACAGAAATGAAACTATTTCTTTCAAATAAAAATGATGGACAGAAATAAGGGGTGTGTAGAGTCACCTTTTACAGTCTCTTCTGCTGTGGGGCCTATATTTTGTTCATGTCCATAGAGGTATACCTGTTTCTTAAAGTTAGCAGTATCTTTTTAAAGAATGGTATTAGCAATCAACTGAATTCTTTTGCATCCTTTCCTGAGGCAAAAGCTTCTTTAGTATATGCAACCAATAGTTCTAACTCCTTGATTATGGTTTTTAATTTTTTTTAGATTAAGATTGTCTTTTGGTAAGTTAAAATTATTTCTTGAATTATGGTTATGTTTACTTTATATTTGATCATGGTGATGTGAATTACTTCTTAGAAAACTTCATGCTGAGGATATTGTGTTAGCAACCACATAAACAATTTTCTACTGCCAAACTTCCCTTCATAGTAACTTTAATGGATATGGTTGACTTTTCACTATATCCTTTGATTAAAAGTGCAATTTTCTACTTCACTTGATTCACTTTGAGGAACTTGATTGAAGCCCAAAATTACCAAATATTTAAAGACACACTAAATAAATTTAGTACATTGATTTCTGGTATTTTAAAACTGATCTTTTTCTTTTCTAACTGATCTTAGTCTTTTTAAAAAGCATCTTTATAAGATGCTTTGTGGTGTTTTTTGGTTTTTGTTTTGCTTTTTTTTTTTTTTTCTCCTCTGTTCCTGCTGAAATACTCTAACATTTTGCATAAGTGTTCAAAGTAGTCTTTTTTAAACACACAGGTTGAACTGGCATATATTTAATATAGAAACAGTGGGGAAGGGTTAAGGGTGTAATGTATGAGGCCCATTATGCTAGGACTTAGTGGTAAAGGAGAAAATTATACAGAATAACTTTATTTCTAGTTTTTCTGGTTGAACCCTTCACTAATATTAATCAGCATTTGCCTTCTCTCTTTCGCATCCATTGTCTTACAAAATATTCTAAAATGTTGAAGATAACAGCAAAACCTGGTCAGGCACTCTTTTGGTGGTCTGAATTGTGCTGTGCAGGGACTTGGTTTAGCTGGTTTAAAATCAATTGGACACCACCTGATTCAGAATGGTGGATTGATTCATGTGGGGTACTGTGGAATTAGCTGTGTTTTGTTGTTTAAAGGTAAAACAGTGTAACTTTTCTCTTGTAAATGACTTGTATGGGTGTATCTATCAACATAAAATTAAACCATTTGAATTGAGTGAAGCAGATTAAATGTGATTTGACTGAATACTTCCTGTATCTGTTAGTTGACTTTTGCTGTCATGGGCATTGCATTTTTGTATTTTCTTTTGATGTAGGATCACTTAGGTTGGAAAACATCTCTAAGATCATTAAATCCAATAATTAACCTAGTACTGCCAAGTCCACCAATAATCCATGCCCCTAAGTGCCACATCTACATGTCTTTTAAATACCTTCAGGGATGGTGTCTTCACCACTGCCTTGGGCAGCCTATTCCATGCTGGATAACCCTTTCAGTGAAGAAATTTTTCCTGATGTCTAAACTAAACCTCCCCTGCCTCAAATTTTGGCCATTTCTTGTTGTCCTGTCAGTTTTTGTCTGGGAGAAGACCCTGAATCCCCCTGGCTACACCCTCCTTACAGGCAGTTGTAAAGAGCAATAAAGTTCCCCCTGAGCCTCTTTTTCTCAAGGTTGAAAACCTTCAGCTGCTCCCCATCTGACTTGTGCTCCAGACCCTTCACCAGCTCCAGTGCCTGCTCGACACACACCGGTACCTCAGGGTTTTTCTTGTAGTGAGGGACCCAAAACTGACCAGGATTGAGGTGTGCCTTCACCAGTGCCCAGCACAGCGGAATGGTCACTGCCCTGGTCCTGCTCCCACACTGTTTCTGGAGTACCTCCATGCAAGCCATGAGAAGACAGTTTCTCCAGGAGAGTGCTGTGTCAAAGCAAACTGTGGCAAATGAAATTCACAGCCTTTCACTTACTCCACCACACAGGTCACGTGGTCATGGGAGGAGACCAGGTTGGTCAAGCAGGACCTGCCTTTCACAAACCTGTGCTGGCTTGGCCTTACTCCTGCTTGTCCTGGATGTAACAACACTCGAGATGATCTGCTCCATACCCTTTTCCAGGACCAAGGTCTGATGACAGGCCTACAGTTCCCTGGATCTTTCTTCAAGCCTTTTGTGTAGATGAACGTCTCATGTAGCATTCAGTTAACTGGAAATGCCCCTGTTAGCAGCTAGGACTGCTTGTAAATAATGGAAAGTGGCTTGGTTAGCACTTCCAGGAGCTCCCTCAGGGCCCATTTATCCTATTTTGCCCTATAGACTTGTGTGGGTCTTAAGTGGTGTAGCAGGTCACTGACTGTTCCCCCTTAGATTATGGGGGACTTCATTCTGCTCCCTGTCCCTGTCTTCCAGTTCAGTGGGCTGAGTACCTGGAGAGCAACCAGTCTTGCTGTTGAAGACTGAGGCAAGGAAAGCATTTACTGGTCTTTAATGAGACTGTGTGAACAGTTTTATTTCAAAGCAAGAGCTTGTGGTTAAAATTCACTGTGTCTGGAAGGTATGATAAGGCTGTCAGTGGGGAAGATCAGGTATCCTTAAATGGGATGTAGTCTCAAGGCTCAGAGAGTCTCTTGCAGCCATTGAAGGGAAAGATAAACCCACTAATCTTAACAATGAAATGAAAGGGTGAACCAGGAGAAACTGACATCTGCATTAGGAATTTGAGTTGAGAGAGGGTGAGATGAGAGAGAGGGAGCTCCTTTTCCAGAACTCAGCTTCCTCTACCCCTGCCTTTTGCCAACAGGGAAAAAAATGTAAAATGATTCTATAAAAAGCTAATAATTTTTTTTTTTTCCTTTACTGTGCTGAAGGATATTCTAGTATTTGGAAGAGGGATTAAACAGTTGAGGGGGAGCAAACTGAACGGTGGATATGAAAGTGTAGATGTTTGCATACAATCCTCAGGAATTAAATGTGCTAACTAGTAGATCCATTGCCGTCCCAGTTATCTATCGTAAGTGCGAGTTAAATGAACAAGCTTGTGGCTAGGAATAGTTTTAGCTTTCAACTGCCTTTATACATCCTTGGGAATTAGAAAATTTAAGCCACAATATCAGTGTGTGTCTAGAGAATAATACTGAATTAAAGGGTGAAGTCATCAAAGTATTTTATGCACTAGTGTAGTATTTTAATCAGCAGCTCAGCTAATCTCTTAATGTAAAGGTGATGTGCCACCACCTGGAGTGTGTATAGTCCTTGCTACTGAATTCCATTTACTGTAATTCAATATGTCATCTTTTAACAATTGCAAGCTCTGAAGATAAGCTGTTGTTTTACATGGCATTATTCAGCGTTCTTTTATAGCTGGAACTTTTAGAGCTACTACAGATAATAAAACTGACAAGGCCTCGTTTTTGAACACATACCGCTTGTGTGACTTACATGGCTACTACTGTGCATGCTGCGACTTCTGCAATGGGTCTCTCTTCTTGACCTGATGGCCTCACTGTTTTCTAAGTCAGTTTGCAGCACCTGTAATCCTTAATTGTCTCTGCTTCTAGACCTAAGTACAGCATGGACTAAAGCATCACTACAAATGCTTTTGGACATTTTTAAGAATATTTTCTATGCAGCAGTGCTGTTTGTGTCAAGTACTTAATCAAATTTGTTTCTTTTTTGTTTTGTTGTTACAGCTGCTTCATGCAGGAGAAACAGGTTAGCAGTAGGTCTGTGATTTGTAAGGGCTTTCAGCTTTTAGTGGGATGGTAGCGTGGTGGGTTGATCCTGGCTGGACACCAGTTTCCCCTCCAAAGCCCTGGCACATGAGGAAAGGGTCATGAATTAAGGACAGGGAGAGATCACTCAGTGATTACTGTCATGGGCAAAACAGACTTAACTTGGGGAAATTGGTTGAATTTATTACTAATCAAATCAGAGTATAATAATGAGAAGTAAAACCTACGTCTTTCCTAACTGTTTTATCCTTCCTGGGCCTATCTGTACTCACAATTTTCTCCCTCCCTCCCCGAGCCATTCAGGAGGAACAGAGTAGGGGTTACAGTCAGTTCATTGTACCTTGTTTCTGCTGCTCCTTCTTCATCACATATCCTCACTCCGTCTCTGGTCACAACTTGCTTCTGCTCAATGACATGTTTTTCTCCTTCTTACATTATTCCAGAGGTGCTACTGCCATCACTGACTGTCTTAGCCTTGGCCAGTGTGGGTCCATCTTGGGTGCTGCCTGACACTGGCTCTGTAAGATGTGAGGGAAGGTTCTAGCAGCTTCTCAGAGAAGCTGCCTTTATACCCTCCCAGCTCTCAAAACCTAGCCATGCCAACCCAGGATAAGCAAAATAAAATACAGAAATTATTTATGGGCTTTCATTTTAACAGTGGCAGCTGTATTAGCAACAGTATTTACTGTACCAGGTTTACTACGTTCTTCAGTAGTGCAAGCTTTGGTTTTTCAAAGGTCATATTTCTACAAATAAACATATTTATTTCCCACTTGAGTAAAGATTAGTTGAAGTATTTTATAATGCCAACCTTGATATCCTTTGTTAATATTAATTGGAGTCAGTTAAATGTCTGTCTAAACATAATGTGGATCATGTTGCTTTGTTCTATTCCAAGATTTTTATAACTGTTAAAAGATTCAGTCTTCTGTTTCATCCTGGTAGCAGGAATTCAAGTTTCCTACTGCTCTTACTAATTTAGAAATACTAACATCATCAGACTGTCACCTTTTCTCATGTTTAGAATTACACTTTTGCAGGAAATGTCAGATGTCAAATTACCACTTACTATTCAGTACTTTCTTTCTGCTTGACTGAGGGTGATGGTATTTTTTGAGTGCTGGTGGCAGCCACCTCCTGGTCCTGCGAATGGTTTCACCAGGACGGATAAGAACTGCAGGGAGAAAGCAGGCAGTGATCGTTTGCTCTTCTGTCTGCTGTGTTTAACTGGCTGCCTAATGAGAAGCAGACACTGACTCTGGTAATGGCCAAGCTAAGGCCTGTGGGGAAATGGGGTTCACGCACAATCCTTCAACACTGAGGAGTCTTGCGTAAGAGACTGCAAGTTTCTCATAGCAAGAAAAAGAGGAGAATGATAAATCTTGCAAGCATGTGCAGAGCATCGTGAATTTGACCCCTGTAAGATTGAACTGGCGGGCTGTTCGGGTCCAAACCAGCTAGCTCTGGACCTGGGGCCCCTGACTCAATCTTACATGAACAGAAGCAAAAGACAAAGGCGCTCTTTTCCTCTTGGGAGCAAAGTCCTATTTTATTTCCTAGATAGGAGTCACCAGGTGATCCAGGTGACCTTCCAGGTGAAAAAGAGACCTGGGAGTCTCTTCTAGGTGGATTTAAGCCCAGGGGAAGGGGGGGCGGAGAAAGGGGACCACAGCCAATGGGATACACGTGAGGAGGGGCGAGGGGAGGGGTAACTTGGAAAAACCACTGGGGCTTTGGGGGGCCGGCGTAAACCTGGCAGAGACACCAACAGTGAGACTTCGGGGGGAAAGGGGAAGACCATGTGATATGATAGCATACAAATCATGTCATCAGTGCAAATTACCAAACACCTGGTGCAAAACAGCTAAATAACTATTAAGTGCAATACAACAGATCTGCCCCTCTCTTATTAGAACTCTGCTTCGTCAAGGGGTCTTGTTGGGATATGCATATTTAAAACTGCTGGGGTAAGCCATTCCCTAGAACAAGGGATACAGTTTATGGTTGTTATTTTCCACTGTTTGTTGTCTTGTCTGTTCCAAAGACCCCACAATGAGCAAAGTTCTTTAAGTTAGCATTATAGTTCAATGCTTCATTACTCTTTTTTTTTTTTTTTTTTTTT
>VZRH01003212.1:13392-62813 GCA_013397555.1 Urocynchramus pylzowi
CACCAGGTGATCCAGGTGACCTTCCAGGTGAAAAAGAGACCTGGGAGTCTCTTCTAGGTGGATTTAAGCCCAGGGGAAGGGGGGGCGGAGAAAGGGGACCACAGCCAATGGGATACACGTGAGGAGGGGCGAGGGGAGGGGTAACTTGGAAAAACCACTGGGGCTTTGGGGGGCCGGCGTAAACCTGGCAGAGACACCAACAGTGAGACTTCGGGGGGAAAGGGGGAGACCATGTGATATGATAGCATACAAATCATGTCATCAGTGCAAATTACCAAACACCTGGTGCAAAACAGCTAAATAACTATTAAGTGCAATACAACAGATCTGCCCCTCTCTTATTAGAACTCTGCTTCGTCAAGGGGTCTTGTTGGGATATGCATATTTAAAACTGCTGGGGTAAGCCATTCCCTAGAACAAGGGATACAGTTTATGGTTGTTATTTTCCACCGTTTGTTGTCTTGTCTGTTCCAAAGACCCCACAATGAGCAAAGTTCTTTAAGTTAGCATTATAGTTCAATGCTTCATTACTCTTTTNTTTAATTTAAATCTTTTTTTCCTTTTTTTTTTTTTTTTTTTTTTTTTTGTCTGTTTTCTCCTTTGCAATCCCTTTTCCTTGGCTAAACAGTACTAGTAGTTTCCTTGAATGTTTTCTTGTTTGCTAGACTTCCATGCTTTTCTATGGACACGCTCCAGTATTTTCATATTTTCTTGAGAAAATTGCCTGAGATGGGCAGTAGTACTTCTGTTTAGTACTTGATGTCCTCAGATCACTGGGAGGACTTTGTCATGTTTTGCAGTCTGTACTTCTGTGTAGGTGTAATGCCACTACTGCCTTTTCTCATTATAGGCTCACATGTAGATTTAAGTTCATTTGTGCTGACAGACCCTGTTTTTTATATTTATTAATAAACAATAGTGTTTTAAAGAAAGGGATGTATGTAATACATGCTATGGCAATTTATGATCTTGCTATGAAGTTACAGTTTTTGGGTTTTTTTTTGCCAGCTGCTATAGTGCTCAAAACCTTGGGGTATAAAACACTAATTTTGTGCTTCAGTTCTCTTCTATGACACTGATTTACTCTGTTTATCTACTCTACCATCCCCTGCTCCCTTCCCACAAGACCTGATGTTTTAATACCTTTAAGACTCTTCTTACCAGTTTAGTTAAAAAATAAAAAATAAAAAGAAAGTGTTTCCATCCATTTCAGGATGGGAATAAAAGTACTTTTTAAATGGCTTGCAAATAACACTGAGCTACTTTGTAATTCTTTAGGTGTGTCATCTCAGAAGCACTTCTGAAACTTAGTCTACGTAATGAGTACTTAAGATATATTCTATTGTTGGTTATGCTAATATGACTTACTAATATTGTTAGTTCTTGTGGGATGTAGGTTTTTTTGTTATTGCCTCTGACTAATCAAGTGGGGGGTAAATTGTAAATCTGTGTTATAATGCATGCTAATACTTTTATGTCTTTTACAAGATGTATTGATAATAAAATATTTCTGTCTCTAAAATATAATTACATGTGACAAATTCATTTTTTTCTTTTCTTTACAGATATTTTCCAACTTATCTCTGAATGAGCGTTGCCTTTCAGTGTCATTAGTCTGTAAATATTGGCGTGACCTCTGTTTAGATTTTCAGTTTTGGAAGCAACTGGATCTCAGTAGTCGTCAGCAGGTATGAAAATATCATTGTGGAATAATTGTTTTCATGACTCAGAATTTGTTCTTAGAATTTGTACTGTTGACCAGGGGTAAACAAAAGAAACACACAGAATGGTGATATCTTTAGTTGCACAGATTTTTCTGCTATTCGCTGAAAATGTCTAGACCCTTAGAATGGTTTCTTTAAATATAATATATTTTGTTTGAGATCAGTAATTAAACAATGTGAGCACAAGTGCTGTTTGAAATGGGTTGTGAGTTACCTGTCTCAACTCTACATCAGGTAGTCTGGAGCTGTGAGACATCTTATTTATTCAAAGACAAACATGAGCATTTCTGAGGATGCTGTAGTTGGAAGAATGGTCACATAAGTGATGCTTGCTCTGTTTGTTTTAAAAAATTTTCTTTATTTTATTCTTCAGCTGGTATTGCTCCTGCTCATTGGAAAAGAGACTGTGTTTGGTTTTTTTTGGTTTTGGTGTTTTGTTTTTTTTTTTTAGGCTTTTAGCTGATCCTAGAATGAAATATTTGTGGGTTTAATTTAGTGAGATCCCTAGGAGCCTAGCCTTAAATTGTACAGGGTAACTTTCCTCCTTGGAAAGCTTTATGGATGCCAGTATTGTTTAGCCACTGCCGTTGGGTTTCTTGTTGAGTAGTGACTTGCGGGGGTTTATAAACCACAACTTGAGAGTTTCATGAAAATACAGGGAGCAGAGAAATAACAACTGGATGGTTGCATTTGAAGAAGGATATTTTTTTTTCCTTTGCAATTTGTTGTTATTGTGGTTTAATCTCAGACAGCAGTCAAGGCCTAGGCAGCCCCTTCCTCACTCCCCCACCAGAAGTGTTGAGGAGAGAACGGGAAGAATAAAAGCTACATAATTCATGAGTTTATAGAGTTGAACAGTGAAAGCAAAATTACACTCATGTACACAAAACAAGCAAGACAGATAATTAATTCACTGCTTCCTATCAGCTGGCAGGTGCTCAGGCATCCCCAGCAGAGCAGGGCCCCATCACACTTTAAAAGATACTTCTCAATGACTTGAGAAGACAAACCCATCACTGTCCCCCCCTTCCTCCTTCTTCCCCTCACTGACTGACTGACTGACTTATACACTGACTGTGATGCCACATGGTCTGGAATATCCCTTTGGTCAGATAGGGGCACCTGTCCTGGCTGTGTTCTCTCCCAACCTCCCAGTCTCTTTGCTAGTGTGGCCAGGTGAAAAAGCGAAAAAACCTTGGCTCTGTGCAATCCCTGTTCAGCAATAAGAAAACCAGCACAAATCCAAAACACAGTTGCATACTAGTCATTGTGAAGAAAATTCTACCCCAGACAAAACCAGCACAGTTCTTTTCCATTTTAACACCTGTCTGATGAAAGAGCAAGAAAAAAGATCTGACTTGCTAGAAATGAAAATCATATTGAGTGCAGCAAAGACTGCTCCTCAGCTGTATAAGACAAAAATCAAAAGGGATTAGGGCTCTCTTGCCCTCTTTGGTTAATGCTAAATCTTGTCAATGCCAAGTGATGGGTAAATATTTCTGAATGGTCCTTTGTAGGATTGTCTTCTTTTAAGATTATTGTCATTTTGGCTGACTACAAGGCATGTAGATACAAAATGGATGGAATGTTTTTTACAAAGGTGATAAGGAAACTTTGCTGTCTGAGCACCCAGGGGTTGCTCTGTCAGCCACACTGGCACCAACTGCTTGGGACCAAGGCCCTAGGGAGATGATGGATGCCCTGCTCGGCTCCCTGCACATCCCACACAGTCAGACCACTTTCCTTACTGCCTCGACTTCAGGTTTCCCACAGCAGAGTCTCAGACCTCTGGGTCCTTAAAATAATGTAATCATTGTGCCACCACAGAATAACACCTCAGGCTGGAGGAGAGGGACCCAACAAAGGGGCCCCTGTGCTTTTCTACCCTCACAGTCTGTGCATGGGTGCATCTGGGGTCTCTTGGCTCCTGCTGTATTTCCAAGTGTCTCTCCCCTGACTCCACAGGTCTCTGTGCCCTTTGTTGTACAAAGGGCTAGCACCAGTTCATGGCCTTTTGCCTCTGGCTGTGCCACCTGGAGTGGTAGTTCAGCTGCACCCTGAGCTATGTGCACTGAGTGTATTCCTCAATAGTTCTCCCTTTGATTAAATGGAGCATTCCTGCTAATATATTAAAATGAAAAAAGAAAACTCTGCCCTTCCATACAGCATTACTACAAGTAAGAAACATAATAGAATGAAGGCTAACACAATTGCCTTGATTATCAGTGTGAAATCACATATATTTCAGTAAACAAAGGCAGTAATGTTTGGTGGCTACAAGTTACATAGTTTTGTTATTAGTTGGTATTCTACCTTCTGTTGGTTAAATGATTCCTGCACTTCTTATGCTAATTAGTCCACATACTCAGTCTTTCTGGTCTTTTGGGTTGGTGGATTTCTTGGGTTGGTGGTTTGTGGTGTTTGCCATATCCCCTTGCCAGAATTGCTTTTTACTCAGTTGGAGTTGATTCAACACAGTTGCTGGGTTGGCTTTTTTAATTTCTTTCTTATCTAAGTTCTGCCAAATGTCATTGTGGTCTGTGAATTCTGCGTTCTTTGTGTCCATTGTCAGTAATATGTTACTCTCCCAAAGCTTTGTTAACCTTCCCTTGTAGCTGAGGTCATTGAGGCACATCAAGCCCTAAACCTTAATAAGGCAATTCTACCAACAAGTAATTTATCTTTCTAATACCTGAACATGATCAGATAGTCTGTTCATGGCTAAAAAGAGAAGTAGGTCTGTGGTTACCCTCCTAACTCTGGTGCTCAGTCTGGTACTTGAGAAATTCCATCAAGCTGGGCAGCCATTTGGGATTCTTTTTGTGGTGTCATAAATTCCTGCAGTTGCCCTTATTTTCTGTACTTGTCTAGTTGTTGCCTCTCCCTCTGTGAGCTTTATCATGAAACCAATCTAGCTACAGACTACATTGTATGTCAGAACTGGCTTTCCCCTGCTTGACCATATTCTATCAAAACCATCAGCCCCACCACTCCTCTGAAACAAACCAATTACAGTAAAATATTCAGCCATAGGTAGTATTTGTAAAGGTGTAGTTTCATTTTTCCTATAGCTCAAAAGAATGCATCTTACAAACAGCCATTTTTGTCCTAATGACATTAAAGATCTTTATGGAAAAAGTGATATGTGAGTATTTGTTTTTTCTTTGCAGGTCACTGATGAGCTGTTGGAAAAAATAGCATCAAGAAGCCAGAATATTACTGAAATCAATATTTCTGATTGTCGCAATGTATCTGATACAGGAGTATGCATTTTAGCAATTAAATGTCCTGGGCTCTTAAGATATACTGCCTACAGGTGTAAACAGCTTTCTGACACTTCTATTATTGCAGTTGCCTCTCAGTGTCCCCTTCTTCAGAAAGTGCATGTGGGCAATCAAGACAGACTCACGGATGAAGGCCTGAAGCAGGTAACCATCCATTCCACAAATTCCTTCATTTCAGCTTAGCAAGGAGAAGATACCCTTTCATAGAATTTAATTAAAATTAAGAAAAATCTTCTGTTTTAAAAGTTGGTGTGTGGAGACTTTTTTTTTTTGGTGCGGTAAATGCTGTTCTCTAGAGACTGCACATACTTTTAAAATTCTTTTTAATACCCAGGAATTGAATGATCGCTTTTGTAGTTAAATGTGCAGTTTGACATCCTATACTTCATTTCTGTTGGATTCAGTTTTCCTGAGCTTGGTTGCTATTCAAAACCTGTGTTTAAGTAACTTGTTTTTGTTTAATGAACGCTGAAGGTGACTATGATGATCTTTGTTGGATGTGAAGGAAGGTTTCATCAGCTCTCAGAGAGTGTTAAAAAAGCATTTAGGAGTTAGGGTAAATCAAATAATCTGTTGAGCATATAGGCATTGTTAACTACCTCTATACACAGTAAATATCTTAATTCTTATGTGGTGCTGTTAGCTCCATTTTGTTGACTGTAGTTAGCAACTTCATTTTGTCACATATGTAATTAGACTCTTTCTTGTTTGTATACAGTGTTTTAAAGCCTGAAAAGAAAGATAATTTTTAATGGGGGGTGGAGAAGCGGAAAAAAATCTTTTCTCCCATCTCTTCATTTCAGTCAAATTCTGTTGGTTTTTTTTCCCTTTGATTTCATTAATTGCAGCTCGGCTCAAAATGCAGGGAATTGAAAGACATACATTTTGGGCAATGTTACAAGATCTCAGATGAAGGCATGATCATTATAGCTAAAGGCTGTTTGAAGCTGCAAAGAATATATATGCAAGAAAACAAATTAGTAAGTACATGTCATGGTTTTGTTCTTTCCAAGGCATTTTTTGATTGTCAAAGCTTTCTCTTGCTCTTTATATTTCAAAAGTTTTCTTTAGAATGGCTGCTTTTTTGCAAGTGAATTGCTTAAAAATGTTTCTGGCTGTGAAAACTGCAGTTCTACAGAGAAGGCACAGAAGGTGATGTAAAGTACAAGTTAAGCTAAACATATTAACTTCTTGTTTTTAACATGATATTTCACAAGTAATTGTTTGGGAGGTGCGTGGTTTGTATAGGAAAAAACTTAGTTCATATGGAATGTTTATTTTGTTTCTACACATGCAGTAAAAAGTGCAAACAGCTAAAAGATTTTTGGAGCTTGGGTTCTTGGTTACAAGTGATACACTCTGATAATATTTTCTTGAAATGTGTGACTTTCTCATCAGGATGGAGTAATGTGCCTATGCTAGCAGAGGAAGTTGTTGAGGAGTAACAAAACAATCTTGCGTCTTATTCTAAGCAGTCTCCCAAATGATGGTTTCTAATGTAGAAGAGAGTGACTTGCAAATGGTATAGCAGAACACTGACTTAGTTTTTTTTGTAATTTCATTTATTTTTAAAAATTTGTTTTTTGCAAGAAAGTAAAACTTGCTTGCAGTTGAATTTTTAACTGTCAGCTAATATCATGGTTATAACCTTTGTTTCAAAAGTGCTGAATTGAAGCAAATAAATTGTGTTTGTAAGAAAACAGCCTACCTTGTATTCAAGAATCATTTGATATTTGGCTTCAAAAAGACAAAGAAATGGTAATGCTCAAGATTGGTTTTCTTTTAATATAAACCATTCTCAAATCAACAAAGAAAGAAAAAGGCAGCCAGTTATTTCTTTTGATCAGAACTGTAGGAAGTTGAAAAATAGGAGATAGAGACCTAAACTGAGATTTCTGTGTAGTTTAAATGCAGAAAAAGGGCACACCCCTCCTCTTGTATTGAAACACAATCTTGAATACTGTTAAAGCTAGTCCTTCCTACCTTAATACATAAAAAACTATAAATATGAAAAAGAAAAATAAATGATCTGAGAATTCTGGAAGGAAAAACATCTTCCTTCCTTCTCTGGAAAGAGAAAGGTGGGTAAACTAAAATTATTTATCTTTGAAAGGAAGAGGAAAACCTTCAAGATTTGCATAGTTGCATGTTAAAGATGGCTTAATTGTAATTAAGAAAGTAGTGTGTTTAAATATCTGCATAAGTGCTTGATCATTGGAAAATATGGAGGCAAGATATTAACTTAGCTTTCCTTGTAGATGCATCTTACAGTTCTCATCATTGAAGTTTTTATTCTCTTTATAGTGTACAATGTAACGTAATAAGTTGTCATTGCAGTTATTAGCACTTAAAGACTTTGTTGTTTTGATATCTGAAATGTCTTTGAAGCTCCTGGTTGAAATGGAACACAAGGAAGTATTTTAATCCTCTTTAAGGCAATCGTGAAATGTGCTCTTAACTTGCACTCTACTTGGTTGATTCATTGTTGAAAACATAACTCTGATTTTTAATTGCAAATAAGACAAAAATATTTGCTGTCAAATAAATAGGAAATTTCTCCTAATTTTGCCCCTTCTGGTAATTTGTTTAGTCACTTACCAAAACTGATTTTTTGCCTAGTTTTTCATGAATTTACTTTCTGTTTTTAGTATCTAATTGTACTTAAATTCCTGCCCATCCTTAATTTTTCAGGGGGAAGAAAAAGTCTTGGGGCAAACTTGGTATAGCTCTGTAAAATTAAAATTCAGATTCATAGATCTTCATATGTACACATGAAATAAGTTTTGAAGCTGTTATGAACTCCAGGGTTTAATTCTTAGAATAAAATAACACTTGAACAATGCCATTAGATGACAAATCTTAAGAAGCTGCTGTGCTTTCCCCTTGGTAGGGATAAGAGACTTTCAGGTCTTGCTGGCAGGGTAGTTTTGTGTGATGAACCAAGACAACTTTTAAGAGGTTCTCACGCAATTGTAAAATAGAAACTTTTACATGCCAAAATAAATTAAAAATATAGGGATTGTTTAGTTGTGGAATTACCTTAAAAGGGAGTAATGGTTGGCAAATGATTTGTCAAATTCTGGGGGTTACTTTTCTCCCTTCTAAAAAATCTCCTTAATATTTGATGTGGCACATATTACTTCCTGCTCCTCTCATGCAGGAGGTGGTTTGGGGAGATATGTGTTGGTGTGTGTGTGGATTTTCAAAATGAATAAGTATTCATTCTCTGAAATCAAAATATTCTATGGCAAGGAAAGTCTACTTGATGTACAAGGGCTTGGTCTGTGTATTTAAAGTTCATACATTGTCAGTATGCTAGAAAGAGGACTCCTATCCTCCCCTTTTAAACAACTATTGTAGCATCCATGTAAATAATGGAAATAGTCTTGTGTTTTGCATTTTCTTGTTTATTCCTTTCTCAGAGGCGCTTAAAATCACGTATGTGACTCTTACAGGCAATTTCTGTTAATTTCAAAATGTGCATTACAGATAGTACATGATGGTTGAGTTTTCATATAGGCTTGTCTCACACTAATGGATTTTACACTTCAAAAATACATCTAAGCAGAGGCAACCATCAACTAAATAATGCCTTTGTGAGTGTTACTTTGCAGTAAAATGTGTGTGGATCAGGCAACACAGTTTGGTTGCTTCATCTGTTGCTAAGTAACTCCGTTATCAGACTGCTGAGCAGAAGCAGAGAAAGGAGAATTTATGTTCTGATTGTTGAATATGCTAGACATATCTCAGAAAAATAGACCCTTTCCTGTCTTTGAAGTGCTAATTATGTCATAGTAATAAGCAAAAAACTGCAATTAATAAATGGGACAAAGGACGTAGGAAGAAAAAGTTAATGTTGCATGGCTAACTGAACAACAGAAGGTTGTTGTTATTTGCATAACTGTTTAGGATTTGTATCTCTTCAAAACATGTTTATTTTTCCTCTGTCTTTGAATGACAGAAAATGATATTCTGAAGCTCTTTTCTGAAGTGTACTGGCCAAATTTGGAACCTAGTAAAAAACCAAAAAAATTACAACTTTGTAGGACTCATGAAGTGTGCCACAGTGTTGTCTCTCTTGATCTGCCCCAAAGCACTCTGATGCAATTGAATAATCTCACAGAATTTCAGTGTAAATGGAAGAACAGATTATAGCTCTGTCCAGACAAAACTAGAAAATTTCTTATTTTCTTGGCTTAATTTAGTTGGACTTCTTATTTTATGGTTGTGACTGGTATGGTGTGCTATAACTTCTGTGTTTGCATCATGTGAATGTTCAATGTGAAAGAAGCTGGTGGAAGATGGATGGGTTAATTTCATTGTTATCTTTGTACCAATTGCTGTTTTTAATCTTTCCACCTGACACAAAGAGTACCTAGCTTAGGTGCAAAGTCAGAGAACTGTTCCACACTAACGTGTAGTACTCTAGCTGAAACACAGAGTGGAGGGTACTTCACCTGAATGGCTTTTATTGCAGTAGAAGGGTGGAGTCTTAATATGTTTTAAAGGTTTTGTGAGATGCAGAGCTCAGTGACTACAGTGCACCCAAATGAAAGGGTTATCTCCAGAAGGTTTTGTACAAGCTGTCTGTTGTCCTTATTTCGAATAGAGGAGATGTAGATTTAGGAGCTCAGTGTAGAGCTGGGGAAAACCCTTCTCCACTTAACTAAATTGATATTACACACTATTTATTTTTAAATTACTTTTCCTTAACTGGGTAACTTAATGGCTAAAATTATGATACAATGGTTGCTGAAAATTAACAGGTGGTAGTTACAAGTTGTTCCTTCCTATCCCACCCACTGTCTATGTTTTTTTTTTTTTTTTTTTTTTTTTTTTTTTTTTTTTTTTTTTTTTTTTTTTTTTTTTTTTTTTTTGGGGGTTTTAATTGTGGTTAGGTAGGNAGGTGGTAGTTACAAGTTGTTCCTTCCTATTCCACCCACTGTCTATGGTTTGGTTTTTTTTGTTTTTTTTTTTTTGGTGAGCTAGTTATGGGTAATGAGAGAGAGCTTCTAAAGATAAAGCAAGGTGGAGTTTAAGATACTGAAGAGAATGACAACATTCCTACCTCTATACTTTGTTCCCTTGCTCTCTTTTCTCTTTTACAAGCTCATTTAAGAGTGGATGAGCTACTATAGTACTTCTTCCTTTCCAATAAAATGATGTTGTTAAGTGGATCCTTAAAGGCAAATAATATGTTTGATGGCTCCCAAATATGTTCATTAAGACAGTTAGAATATCACTTGTCCGTGTTTCTATTTATTTGTTAGACTCTTGAGTCTTCAATTTCAAGATAACCAAGTCTTGGCCCAGTTGACAATATACTTGATATGTGATGACACTTTTTAAGAACATATTTTACAGGTGGCTATTTAGCAGTTTTTTAAGATGAATGTTCTGTAAGTGTTCTGCTTACCTTTGAAGTTTGCAGCAGACAAGAGTTTAAACTCAAGCTTACTGTGACGCTATGTTTGATACAAACTACAATGCTTAAGATATGTGAAAAATATGCTTTAGTTTCAGTAAAAAAGAATTAAGGTAGACTAATATTACAGAATATTACAGTTTTGTCACACAATTAAACAGTTAACATATGCTTTTACACCATTGACTGGAATCAACTTAGTATAAAATGCGTAGTAAAAATAAACTTAATTCTCATATTTTCTGAATAAAAAGTATTGTGTAAGCTGATAAATTTATTTTTGTCTTTTAATGATATTCCCCTCCCCACTTCTGTTTTTACTTTGGGAACCATTTCCCTTCCTGCTTCATACTTGTCATCTACAAAACACTTTGTTTTTTAATATCTAAAACATCTACAAAACGGCTTTGTACATACTTCAGTATTGTACCTTGTGTCACAAACATTGAGAGGAGAAAGTATTTTGCTTTGAGTTTAGTCCAGGCAAATTGCTTCAGGAAGAAAGTATTATAAGGCATATAAACTGCACAATGTCAAATGTTTAGAATGTATAGAAATAACTGACTTTGTTTGAATGATAACAGGTAAATGAAAGAAATTTTTTTGGGAAAATATTCCAAAATAATGTAATTTCCCTGTCCTTTTTCTATCCCCACAATATATTCCATATGCTATTTCTCTTCTTACATGCAGTTGCTAAAAACTGTTCTTCTACTTGAAGAAATTTCAGAAAAATAATTGATTTCCCATGTTTCCACAGGCATACTTTCCCAAAATACTTTTGAACCACTTTATTTCATTTTTTGAGGTTTTGAAAAGAACTGTAGTTGTTCCAGACTTTCCCCTTCAATTACTATTTTTGCAATTAAAACCCATGTTCAGAAGGACCCTGTTTCTGGTTTTCTTTGCAGACACCTCCTTCTCCTTTAGACGTGACCTAGGTTTCCTGTAGCAGAATCTCAGACACTGGATTTATAAAAATAACAGGTTTAATAGAGATACAGCATCAGGTCAGTGAAGGTTGGGTGCCTTCAAACAAAGAAACAAAGAACAAGGAAAACCCCAGGCAATTAAGCCCTTATGACTTATGCCTCCACCTCTCACACACTCTTCTCATGCCTTGATCTAATGGTGATTTTTGGTTTGTGGTCTTCTAGCACTTCCCTGGTTTCTTTCTCCATGTCCACCACATAGGCAGGCCCTTGATTTCTTGTCTCATTGAGTTACAGCTTCTGCTGACAAATGTAGCTTCCTTATTTTCTGTTTTTTTCAGGTGCACCTGCACACTGGCAGAGGATGGAAAGCTAAAAAACCACTAGTCTTAATATAATAAACATTGCCTAGCAACAACCAAAATGTCACCATGTTATCAATATTCTTTTCATACTAAAGCTAAAACACAGCACTGTACCAGTTCCAAGGAATATGACTAAGCAAATTAATTATTCTGAAAGCATATCTAGGTCTAAGCTTCTGGCCTAAGGCTTCAGCAAATCCAGTTACTGATGCTAAGCAAGCAACGCACTAAATCTCACCGCTTTGTAACTTCATGTAGCTCATCCTACTAAGGACTTGTTTATGCTGAATGACGAGCATCTCTCAATAACTAGTTACTTGCTAAAGGTTTATATACATTCTTAGGAAGATTGTGGAGTCATGGAATGGTTTGGGTTGGAGGGAACCTTAAAAGAGATCTGGTCCCAACCCCACTACCACTACACCAGTAGGCCAGGTGGCTCAAAGCCCCATGCAACCTGTCCCCTTCCAGGCATGGGGCAGTCCACAGCATCTCTGGATAACCTGTCCAGTGCCTCACTACCCCCACAGTAAAGGACTCTGTACATACTGAGATGGATTTTTCTCTTGTGTGCACTGTATATCATAGCTTCAGATAATGATGTTTCATCTTCTGTCAAGTACTAAATTAGAGATTTCTAAAGCAAAAACCTTGTGTAGATGGCATGCTGGTAGTATGCACTAGTAATGATGAAATCTCTCTTGAATTTTTTCTTCTCAAACACTTTACATACACACCAGAACCACCTAATGTACCATAAAAGTAAGGTTCAGCATTTTAAAAATGCGTTTAACAGCTATACTGATACTAAGATGAGGTGTGGGAAGTCATGCTTTCATAAGAACTACATTGAGACATCTGGTAGTAAAAATGCTATTGAAAAGTTTGTCTTTTGACAAGCTCTTCTGAAACATTTACTTTATTAGTTTTTTTGACAACATAAAATGATTCAGTCAATTTCTTAGAAAACTAACTTTCAGAACCTTATTCCTCAGAGTTCATTTTTTTTTTTTGAATTTGTCTTTTTTTCTTTGGATCCGTCACATTTTGACCTGGGCAAATACTGTTTTGTATATAAAAATTCTGTAATACTGTTCCTGCAGTGAAACATTTATGCCAAGTTTGATGTTGATAGAAGGGAAAAAGGCAAAACTTGTGAACATGTGCATAAATCAGCTACATGTATCTTCTGTAAAAGGCATTAGAATCACAGTGCAGACTTCAATTTTCAATATAACTTTCTGTAAGTACTGTGTCAGTGTCAGTAAACAGTGCGGTGTTGTCACCCTTAGGTGGCGGCATTGACTTTGTAGTGGTGATGAGCTCCCGGCCCGAGCTGTGGGGAATTGCCAGTGTGCAGCAGGTAATTTCTGAGTATTGTGCTGGTTTCACAGACACTGTGTTCCCTTCAGCTGCCAGGATTGCTATCAGAGTAATTCCTAAGTGTCTCAATAAGGTCAGCTGTATGGTTTCATCACTTTCTGTGTCTTTTCTATTGTTTCTTTTTAGACAGGTACTGCATTTCAATGTTGCGAGTTATTTGACATGTACGGTGTGTGTGTGTACACATTTAAAAGCCACCAACAGCTGGGGTTGTAATCTGTATTGCTGCATTAATTATACTTTTTGACTCCTGTCAGGTTACGTGTGGTTGATTAATGGCTGTACCTACTGTACTGTTTAAAAAACTTCCAGTTTTGATATTGATATGAAATTAGGCATTATACCACTTGAAGCATTTCTTTGGGCTGTAATTTGTTACTAATTTTAATAAACATTCTGTGTATAAAAGCGTGTAGTACATATGCTGTAGATTAATACCATGACAAAGAAGTGAGTGATGGAACAAAAGAGTGGAAAAGTGGCTGATACAAAACTTTTTTATACTGTTTGATCAGCATTATAAGGTGATTTTTCATTTGATACTTGTAGATGATGTATTTTGCATATCATTTTAATAAAGGTTAAATGCATTTATTTATACATTCAAATGACATCTTTTTATGCTTGTGCATTAATGGCTTCCATGTTAGTGTTGTACATCAAACTTAGGAAGAACTGTAACAAATATTGTTCTCAGTGTTGAAGATTCTAGTATTTAAAGTCCAAATGGATGGAGGTAATGCAAAAATCCCAAATGCAATATACAAGCAAATTTCAGGAAGTTGTGAGTTTTAAATTTTGAGTTAGAATTTAGATACTTCTGGTTTTTTGTTTCTTTTGTGTGTTTTTTGGCTGCTCCTGTTGTTGAATAAGTTATTTGAGCTTTTAATTAAAAACTTCTTGGCCAGGAATTGGTAGCTGGATATGGAGCCTTTTCCGTTGTTTGAAATACCCATATTTAGTTGTCCTTTGGGATCACTGGTATTACAGTACTTCAGTCACAAATCAAAGTCCATGATACTAGACTGAAAAATCCTTCCACTAAAATACAGGCTGCTGGATATTAAAGTTACCTAAATGGAGCGGAAATTCCTGTAGTTAGTTTGTTTTCTTGTTAGGGTTTTTGTTTGTTTACTTTTTTTAATCTGGTGTTATCTTGTGTCAAAGAGAGCACTGGCAAACTCTAGATGAATCATTTGTAGGTTCTTCATCTGTTAAGTTGGTATCTTAACTCATGTTTTGCTTTGTAAGATTGTTCAGCCATACACTAAGGATAGCAATAAATCAAAACTGATAATATTTCTCCCAGTGAGCTGTAATGCTTGCTGAAAGAGATCATAAGTATGATGCTGTGAAGCAAATCCCTTAAAACTGTCAGTATCATTATTTTAAAATAGTGGTAATTTGCATCAATCAAAGATAATACAAATACATTTTTATTTGTGTACGACAGACAAGATTATGTAAAAGTAATGAATGACAGGCAGGCATCTTTGTTTATATAATTTCTTTACAGCAAATACCAGTTGAACTTTTTTATCTTTATGAAGCTAGAAGAATGAACTTGTCATATTTCTGAAACTGTGGGAAAACACTTTTGTTTTCCAAAGAACTTCACTGTAACTTACATAGGTTTCAGTTTTCAGTGTGAGAGGTCAGATCATTAGGGTACAAGTTCTACAGATGTCTGCATTCCCTCTTCTCATATTTCTATAGTGACCAGTACCTGGGAGCACATATATAAATGTGTATTCTTTATGAGTATTTGGAGGTGCTCTTCCAGGTAATTGTATTGTCTGAAATGCTACATTGTTGGTAAACAGTGTTACAGGGCAAATTGAACAGGTAGGGAGACTGAACAGCTGAAATCATCCTAAATACTGTCTTCTTTGAGTCAAGGTTAATTTCTTATGAGTTTTAAACTGCAACATCAGTCCCTCGGTGGGTAAATTTTTACATTTATACTTGGATTTACACTTAAATTGCAAATTTATCATTCATGCACTTTCATCCTAGGAATTTATACACTTTCATCCTAGGAAATACAGTGTTATTTATTTTAGAATTTGCTCTGGCCTTTTAACTGTCATTTTTTTTAAATCCAGAATGATAGTGTTTAAAAAACTCTGTCTGAACTTTAGATGTAGATACTATTGTAGTTATTGTAGCTAATTTTGAACATCCTATTCTGCTTTTTGGAACTATGTGTGGCTTTGCCCCAGTATTTTTAAGAGTGTTTAGCTTAGTGTTCCTCCTTTTCCTTATTTTGTATAGTTTGTTTTTTTAATTCATATTTTTTAGTAGTAACTACTAAAAGTTCTGTTGTATCTGAGGCTTTTCCTAAAAATTGTCTTGCTGGGGTGATCCTCAGATACCAAGTTGTGGTTGTCTCTGTTTGGTCTTCTCGTTCCATTGCATCCAAATGTGCTTTGATCAGGGGTTTTTTTTTGGTGGTTTTTTTTTTTTTTTTTTTTTTTGTGTATGTCTCTCTGGGAATTGTACATTATTGACATTATGCTATTAAATTACAGTTTTCTAAAACAGCAAAATTATTATTATTTTTAATTCTTTTGAGTTTCTGTGGGATATACATATATATATAACGTGTATCTGTATATCTCTATATATATTTATATATATCTGTATATACATAATGTGTGTGTGTGTGTATATATATATTTATGTATCTATATAAAATATGTATCTGTGTATTCTCACTGTTGCCTTACTGATTCTCCTCCCCATCCCACTGTAGGTAGTGAGCTGCTGCCTGGGGTTAAACCATGGCAATGGAGAAAATTGTGCAGGTGTTCCCTCTCTTACCACCTTGGTAAAATTACGAGAATAAGAATATTTTTTATCTGAAACATCAAAATGTAAATTAGAAAAAAAATCTAGATTACAAAATCATGAAAAAGATCAAATATAATTGGGAAGTACTTATTTTTAAATAGTTTTCTTCTTAAACATAGAGAAGAACAAATGAATAACCTCCAAGGGTGAGATTTTCATAAAGTATTTTTATTTTCCTCACTCCCAAAAGAAAAAAACTGCTGGATTTGGTAAATGGGTCAATGGGCCAACTTTATTGTGGGTGATTGTGCATTGCCAGCAGAAGTTTTCCAGAAGACTTGCTGGGACTGCTTCCAAGGGCTGCATTTTTGCAGTAGTGATCGCACGTGGTGCTGCTGTTGGAGGCGTAGCTGTGCCTCTGCCATGGTCTCCCTCATTAACTCACAAGCCCCGTGCCCAGAGGATTTGTTGGTAGGGCTTGTGTGTCTAGAGGTGTCACCCTGCTGATGCTGTCTCTGGTTTTGTGCCAGAGATACAGCCCTACAGTTCACCACTGTCAGGCTTTGCAGCAAGGTGTAGGTGTGACAGAAGAGGTGTTTGCTTTGCATGAAATGTCAGCTTTGCAACTCTCTTCATCTGCACAATTCTCTTTTATTGTATTTGCCAGTCTGTTCATGTTCGGAGACTTTAGAGTTTTTAAAAGATGCTTTTATAAAAGCAGTTTTACAGTCTTCTTTAAAGTAGCTTTGAAAATTTTTAATACCTTTTTTGATTTGCTGTTTAAAATATGTGAAAATGAAAGTTGTTGGTTGCACTGAAGTTATTGGATTGTTTTGGTGGAAAGCGGAGTGTTTACTGTTAATCTTGTGCAGCTTCTTGAAAATACAGGGAATTACTCAGCTATGTAGAGCATACTTATATTGTATAACATCAGTGAGAGGTTTGTGATTGTATTCTTGAAACTGGGTGATTTCAGTTACTACGTAAGGCTGTGTAAATATATTTGTTATTTCAGAAAGATGGGAATTTTTAGAATGAAATAGTAGTTGATAATTTCTGTGCTTTTAGGCATTTTTGAAAATACCTTAGTGGTGCACATTTCAAAAATTTGTACTTTATAGGTTTCAGAACAGCTCTATCTTGTTCTGTTTTCCTTCATTTTTAGTACATCTCTTGCATCTCAGAATACCTTAGAAAATTTATTCTTTCTATAGAGCTCATTCTTGAGCTAATGTGCTGGGGTTTTTTAAAATGTCTCTTAGTGTACAGTCTGAAAACACTGTACTGTTACTGTTGCTCCTAGACTAAAATTTCTCCAGGTTTTGAAGTATTTGCAACAAAGTTTCAGGAAGTTTTGGAGTGCTTTTAATGAGGTAGAAATAGTGTGGGTGTTTGTAGTATGTGTATCTCGTAGATGTTCTATGCTTTTTTTACTTTTCTTTTTTAGTCTCACTTGGGAAAGGTGTTGCAAATAAACTATTATGGAAGGATTGCTACAGCTGACCTTTTGTTTTTTTCGATTGTGATACTAGTCCTCCGTGAAATGATGTGAAACTGCAGTGCCTGTAGTGATAAGTGGTTGATGTTATTTTTTTTTTTGCTGGGAGAAAAGCTATGTGGACAGTGAATTTCAAACTTGAATTTTCTTACTAGTTCTATTATACAAATGGAAAATTTGGAGGACAATCATCCTTTGGAGATAGTAGTTTTTTGTAAGGCAACAAAATTCTTGTGATTATATCTGGTAGGACTGTCACATCCTATGAAGGCCACTACCTGCCTCCTCTGTATGTTTCATTCTGTGGTGGGTGAAGTTATCTGGAAATTCCAAACTTCTCTGAAGGTATTCCCGTCATTTCAGATACTTTGGCAGTGGCCTAGTTGTTGTTTTCATGCGGGTGACAGTTTTGCTGCATTACAACATAAACTCAGGTAGACTGTTATTTTCCTGTCCTGTAAAGCACTCTGTCCTGGGACTGAAAAGTATTATAGAAATGGGATATCCTGGATTTTCATGGTGAGATACTGCTGGTTTAGTTCATTGGATTGTGCTTTTACATGGCAATAGTGATTTTTGGACTACAGAAGGAGATCTAATATATCTGTGAACTGACACCCTCCCAAAATAAAATTTGGGTGAGGTAATTAAAAAAGCTTCTATGCTAATTTCTTTTATTGCTAACTTTGGTTTAGCTAGCAATTTCCTCTAATATTATGAATTTAATTATAAATTCAGTTTCTACATGAAAGTGCAGTTTCTACATTAAAGTAGGCACAAGTAGAGTATTGAAACAAATATTTTAAGCTCCTGCTCTCCAGCTGCAAGTAGTTGTAAGGAAAATTTGAAGTATATTTTAGTTAAGAAGTATATCCAGATGCCTATTCTAACTATTTTTGTAAATTTTAAGCTATTTACTTAGTAATGCATAGAAATATGGTGACACTAATTCAGTAATTTGGAATGTGTAGGTATTTTTGTGTCTGTAAAACAATGTCTACTTGCCATTTAGCAATAGATTTTAAGTTTGAAGATGGACAAGGTAATAGAAGGTGAATAAAGATGCTAGATGTACCTTAAAGACAGTTGAAAACTTGGTGGTTTTTGTGGCATAAGCACTTTTGATCTAAAGAGTATCTCTCTGTAGTTGGTTTGCATTTAGATCCTACTAGCTGTGCAAAAATTTTGTAGTACAATATATATATATATACACATATATGTATATATGCCCCACCATTTTTAGCATTCTATTTGAAGAAAAAGAATTTAAATATTTCATTTTATGATATTATCTGGATTATATTTTCAAACAATATTTGCAAGTAAAAATGTAATATTTTTGTCCAGCAGTTAAAAAAAAATTAGTACATTCTTCTTGAATCAAACATGCTTCATGTCTTTCTGTGTCTGGTCTTTTTAGGAAGTACTGCTTTGAAAGAAGTCAAACTTCAATGCATAGTAAAAGACAACAGGCAGATCAAATGTTTAGGTACCTTGTCTTATGAATGTGTGCCTGAATATATTGTTCTTTTAATCTGGTAATTTTGTTAAAGGTGTCATTCTATATGTGTCAAATCTGCCATGCATGAAGTGGTGTGCTAGGGCTGTGTTTACTAGGTCAGGCAACTTTTGCACTAGTTAGTCTCTGTCACAGGAGACTGCACCCCTCTTTCATCTATTTAATTCTCCAGGCATATTTGTTCCTGACAGATTTGGCTATCTTAAAAGTAGTGTTCAATTAGTTTTTTTCCTCAGGTAACACTGCAAATTATTTTCTTTGTTTAACATAGTAGGTGGAATTGTTACTGTTTTTACTAGTTAACCTGTTTGTAATTGTATTCAGAAGATGTATGATTATGGTTTTCTTGGTTTTTTCCTGACTTATTTTCTTCTCTTGCAGAAAAGACAGGCTCCTGGATATCAGGAGTACTTACTAATGTTGTACACCACAAAATCAACATTTTTGTAAAAGCAGCTGTTGATTTTGAAAACAAATATTATTGAAGAATTTTCAATTAATTTCATATTGCAGTTACTGCAGTTTGTAGTACTTACATAAATGTAGCATTACAATTTCTGTTTTCCTCACGTTTTCAGTTGCATATAGCTTTCCCTTGCCTTTTACTTCAGATAAAAATTCTCTTTCTAGCTGGGGAGAGTGTGCATGTGCCAATCTTTTGTTAAGAGAAATTGTCATTTTTTGCAAAATTAATAGATCTCTATGAATATCTCTTTATGAATCCTTAAAATTCATTTTTTTTCTACACTAGTTAACAGGGTATGTAAAGCACAACAGTATGACAGATGTGCTTTTACTGTTTTATTATCCTTTGAAAAATACAGCTTGCGTAAGTTCAAGCCCAGGTTTGAAGAGAAACATTATTATTTTCTGTATGTACATGTCGTCTGTGCTAAAGATAATTTATTTTGAGATGGATTACTTAGATGTATGTACAGCAGTGTGACGTGACTTGGCACAGGATGAACACTTTCTGTTCGGAGTGTGAAAAGGTTTGGTAGGGCTACCTGGTACTTCTTTAACTACATTCTATGGTCTGTTCTAAGTGTAGGATCAAATAAAAGTAGGCAATGGTTGTTTTTGTGTTGTTTTATCTCGGTTTACTTTTGCTCTTCTATGCTTTGTTCCTTGGTGGTTTTATGAGAGGAACGTGGGAAAATGAAAAAAAGTGTGTAGCTCTTGACTCTCTTCAGCCATCTGAGAGACTTTCCATCCCTGTAGTAAAAATCTCTGGATGGCACTGATATTTTTTTTTTTTTTGGCAGCTTTAACTAATATATCCAGATTTTGTCTTGGAAAAACAAAAATGAAGTTTCTTGGTGATGGTTTTGGGTGGAATTTTTTGCTTGTTTGCTTTTGAGGTTTGGGGGTTTTTATGATCATTTGGAGAATGTGGCTTGGGGATTAAAGAATATGAGAATTGTGCAAAAGCCTTGCTGCTGAAATCTGCAAGATGATTAAAAAAACTTGCTTTGCCATAAGTCATGTGTTCTCTGACACTGAAAAGAGACTTTACAATGGGTGCTGTAAGCTTCACTCCTACTTTTTCCATGGTTCTCCCCTAAAGTTGAAGCTTGGCCTAATCAAATGACAGATCAGTTATAAGTGATGCTGCTCTCCAAATACATCCAGTCTTACAGCCCATTCTGGCTTTTTTTTTCTGCTGGAAAAGAGTGGGGATTAGCAGTCAAATTTTCCCCAAACTCATGTTTGTTTGCCTTTTTTTTCCCCCTCCATTTCTGGGACATGTTTATGTCATTGCTGTTATTAGTGCTATTTCTAAAAGTTAATGTAAGCCATTTTTATCATAGAGGATTGCTGATTTGTACTCCACATGATCTTGTCTTTAAAATGAAAGATTACTAAACTAATAGATGAGTGTGGAATAAAATGAATAGATTATGAGCATCAGACTAACTTGGAAAAAGTAATTCTTGAACATGTTCCCTGGTGAATAGGTTCCTCAAAATAAAAGGAGGGGGAAACTACATCTTAAGACATTGAGTTTGAGGATAGGAATTATGAAAAAGGGTTTTGGATTCATCTTTACCAATGAAATCTCATACAGCTGTACAGCACAATGTGAAAAATTATTTCACTGCTGAGCTGGAATACTTTTGCCATAGGTAGAATTTGGCCATATTGATTGCAGGTCTAAATTCTCACTGATATTTTCATGTTTTATTCTGTGCTGCTGCAGAGATTAATCTGGGGTTTTTCCAAGGTCCAGACCCGGCTAGCTCCGACCCCAGTCCCTAGATCAATCCTGCATGGTCAGGAGTAAAAGACAGAGAAACGCTCTTCCTCCTTGGGCGCCTCATTCCACTTTATTATGTGGTAGAAGTCACCAGAATAATCCAGATGCCGCCCAGGTAAAAAAGAGAAGGAGGGCGATGCCTCCTCTCAAGGGGGTTTTTAAGGCGAAGTACAGGAAGTGGATCACAGCCAATGGGATACAACTGAGGAGGGTCTGGGGCGGGGGAAGTAACCAAGGGAGAGACCGCACACTGGGGGTTATGGAGGGGGGGGAAAGAGAGGGGCAGACCACATGGGGTACAGATCATTAGAACAGTGCAAAACTATGTAAAACAGCTGAATAGCTAGTGCAATGCAACACCTCACCCTTTTATGTTAAAAAAAGTATTAGAGGAAAAGCGTCGGCCTATTTCTGATGCAGCTTATGGATTTGTCCACCACTCATAGATGCTACCATTTTATAAACATTTACCAATGGATTTCAGTGGTAGAAAAATGTCTTTAAAAAGACAAACGTGTTTAGCAGAGTAAAGATGAAGAAATTACTAGTAGATAGGTGGTCACTCAGTGATGGTGCACCATTTATGAATTTGTGAACTTATCGCAGAATTGACATATTCCAGTGCCTTGATGAAATCCAATCTATTATATTAACACTGTGATTTTTATCAACTAAACCAACCAAAAGTCTTTATTAGTCAGTTTTGAAACTATTTTGTGTGAATTTATGAGCTAAATCAGTACTTTGACTATTTAGAGGTGAATTACACAGATTTAAATTACTCGCTATCCCGTAGCTGCTCTTTGTACAGCTCTTGAATTACTGTTTTGATTAAAGGTATCTTGGTATGCCATATACATTTTCTTGTTTGTTTTCTCCTAAACACTAACTTAGTATTATGTAAATAGTTGAAATATCAATTTATAAAATATTTTGATTTAATGTTATTTGGGGTAAATTATATGCATCTTTGTAAGGTGAAGACCTCTCTTATGTAAATTTTTTTTTAAAGGCACAACACCCCCACATTATTTGTGAGTTGCACTACTCACAAATCACAACCCATTGCCAATGCGTGAGGAGTTCTGATGGATGGAGGCTGACAATTCAACCTTAATATTCTATTCCTCTTATTAAGAATATTTTTTTTCTGACCACTGTGGACTGCTTCAAGGGATGGTGTGGTGTGAGGGAGGAAAGGTGCAATTTTCCTCTACTTAATTATTGTATGTTTCAGGAGAACTGTTTATTTGTTGCTGTAACTGAAGTTGGTCTATGGAATGGTTTTAGAGTCTCTTATCCTCTTGAAAACTGTCCCTGCTCTCCAGTCAAGCAAAGGAAAACAGAATTCCATAGCTTCAAATAAACAAAAAAATTAGACTCTTCTGTTGATTGAGAATATTGGTTTAACAGTAGCAGCATTAAATGCTGACCTTAATTGAAAATTTTAAAAAAGCCTAATATGTTAAGGATGTTATTTTTTGATTCCTCATAAAGCTATATTTTTGTATAGCCATGTTTTTTCTTTACCATTTCTCCTCTGAAATCTAAATGATTTTTGCAAAGATTTTATCCTTGTTATTGTACTATCTAATCTAGTTGTTATACAAATAGCATGTCATTTAGTAGCTAACTCATTTTTTTCTATATAGTGCAAGTGGTATTGAAAATGTTTATTGAAAGTTATTATTTGTCTCACAAAGATTTTAAACTTTTTTTTTATTTTTATTCTCTCTTACAAAATGTTTGAAGGAGGCAAAGGACTTCTGTCTTTGCAGACCATAATTCCTTTTCAAATTCAGGTAGTAGATTACAATTATGATGCAACCCATAATTTTTACCTTGTTGTTACTCAGTGTTATTGCAATCCTTTTAAGTTGACTGAAGTGATTTTTTT
This sequence comes from Urocynchramus pylzowi, assembly GCA_013397555.1. NCBI lineage: Eukaryota > Metazoa > Chordata > Aves > Passeriformes > Fringillidae > Urocynchramus > Urocynchramus pylzowi. The sequence goes on from VZRH01003212.1 coordinate 36,470, forward strand.
CCCCTCAAGCATTCCTTCTCTTGAACACTTTTGTCTTTGTTTATGTTCTTTCACAGTTTATTTGCAGTTTTCACTTGCTGACACTGAGTTTGTTCAAGGTCAGTTTGTTTAGCTGTATCTGTCTGATACCATTAACACTGGCATCCTCACCCAGTAAAAATAAACAAGGTTTCAAAAACATTGTTGTTTTGCATCAGAATGAGTGTTAAGACTTCATCAACAAGGATGAGAAATTACAAGCAGCAATCCCTGAGGCAGGGGGTATCACCCCGAGTTGGTAGCAAGATCTGCTCTGCTCTGCACAAAGCAGTTACTCAGTAGGATGTGACCTGCAGAGTCAGTCATACCTTCCTGCAGGTATATGTGGACTTTTGGATTGTGGGTTTTTTCCTTTCCCTTTCATACCCTCTCATACTGAGAGATGTGTATGTCTACTTGTGATTTAGCAATAGATTTTAAGTTTGAAGATGGACAAGGTAATAGAAGGAGATTAAAGATACTAAATGTACATTAAAGACAGTTGAAAACTTGGTTCCTTGCAGATGATCATCTTTTCCATTAAAGTTATAATTTTAATCAACTTTCAATCTGTTTCTGGAAAAGTGTCTAGCTCTAAATATCTGCTGTCTTTCTAGTTATTACTTTGTCTTTCAAGATTGCTGAACTTAAGTTTTGTTCTTTTTTCCTTTGCCTGAAGTTTGTTTTTTTAATTCCAGAACAGTTGAAGTATTTGTTATTTAGGCTATATTTAAAGCTTCACATGGGCTGCCATATGCAAAGATAGCTCATCAGTTTGCATCATGTGCATTTTGTTTATTCTGTTCATTTTGGCCAAGAAATATTTAAGATACTTTTTGTCTTATTTTCTTCAGGTATTTCCAATGCTTTTGTCAACCTTATGATTTTCTTCTAAATTCTGCAGCTTTGTGTTTAAATTCAAATCAGAGAGAGATCTGTTCCAGTTTAATTCTCACAATTTTGTATACTTGTCCTCCCAGTATTGTTTTGTTTTGAAGACCTATTTTTTTACCCGTTACATTCATCTAATAACCCACTTGTAGGTTAAATAAAAACCCATTTGGAACAAAGATGATATAGGGATAAACACTGATATATAAGACTAAATTGTCAGACAAAATGTGATTGTTTTATTTGAAAAAGATTAATTTTCTAAAGAAACCATAATTATATTAAAAGCTATGAAAATCATTGTTTGTCTTAAAGTAGCCAGTTTCTTTAAATACAGTGCGGTATTCTGTAAGGAGAAATTGCAGTGCCTTGATGTTCCCAATTAGTGCCTTACTCAAATTCTGACAAGTCCATCTGTTGTCATGACTTCCTATAACTATTACAGTTGTTGTGTGACCTTGCAAGAATGGACTTGAGTGAATCTTTCTGACGCTAATGTACTGACTTGGAGTTTCTTGATGGAAAAGGGCTGAAAATGAGATGCCTTATTTTCTGTGTATTCTTTCTCTTAATTTTGGGATTATTCCAGGATACATGTGGGAATGTCAGCAGGTTATGATGCTCTATCGCTGTGCATAAATTATCTTGCCATGAGAAGTTCAGCAGGTCTCAAAAGAAGCCAGCTAGCTTTTGGAGTTTGAGTGATACTTTTGAGAGACAATAATTGGAAAAATTAGTTGAATTTTCAACATAACTTAGTTAAGAATTAATACTGACTGGAGGTACTGATTTCTGAATTGTGTAAGAGTTAATTAGATCTACAACTCTTCAGAATATCTGAATTCAGTTATGGAAGTTAAGTGGTTTACATAATTGAGTTCCTATACTCACACTTAGGTCTTCAAAAAGTTATTTCAAAATGCTTTTAATATGCTTCAAATACTTTTAATGTGCTTAGTTCCTATTAATTTTGAAGGATTAATATGCAACACTCTGGAAGTCAGGAAATTCTTATTTAGGGTTTTAAATGTGTGATCTTTAATATTAGGCTCTGACCCATGTCATGCAAATCTGTTCTTATAGAGGAGTGGAAAAATGTGATTGTGTCCTTTGTGATAGGAGTTTCAATTCTTTAACTGGACTTCCAGACCCAAAAAGATTGTATGTCTTTCAAATATGTACTAGACTGAAATTTGAACAACAATAGCACATGTAATTACAAAGCTAAACCAAAATCTGTATTATTATTGTATACTATATAAAAGCCTATATACTTTTTTATTTTGTATGTTCTCCAAGTAACATGATCTGATTTAAAGTCCTCCTCTACTTTTCTTTACCGGCTGTTGAAACACCCAGTTGCAAGGAAAAAGTGGATGTAAAGAACTTGCTCATTTAACTCTCAAACACCTTCTGTCAGTAAAACAAAAACTGTACCCTGCTCCTCTCACCTCTTCCCTTCCAGTGGTATGAACCAGCTAGCCTTCTGTCACTTCCTCCAACACCAGTTGAAAAACTTAAATAATAATATTTGGGGGGAAAATGTGCCTCTCAGTTTAACTCGAGGACATTTGCTGGCTTTTCTTTTGCAGGGAAAGAGGATTTAAACAAACTTTCCATAACATTTGTTGCTTGTGTATTTTGTAGTAACTACCATGAAGTTCACTGCATTTAGGGAGACATTGAATCTGAGATGAAAAGATATAAATTCATGAAGGCTCAGTTTCACAGCTGGTGTATAATCCTTTCTGTTGTCACTGGTGCCCTGGCCCCGGTACCCTGCAGAACAAAGGGAGCTGAATTGGAAATGGTGGGAGCTGGGGAGCCTCTCGCTGGCAGCACATCTCATGGCCATAGACCTTGTCAGGGCGCAGTGTGATACCCTTTATTCCGGGTGACAGATGCGAGGTGGGTTCTGCGAGGGGGAAGTCATTACTAGTGTGAGGGCAGTGTCAGATCAAAAGTAACCAGCGATCAAACAAGGTAAAGGGCTGTGGAAAACAGGCTTTCTGTCTGGCCTCAGCACCTGCTGGATCACTGAGAGGAATAGGCCTTGTGTGTCAGGTTGTGCTGATTCCCTTTGATCTATGGTGAATGAGCAAGGATGGAAACTGAAGGGGAGAGGGAAGAGTTTTATTTCCCATTTCTTCAGGGCAATTGAAGGTGCTTTGCTATGTAATACTGGCATGGACTTCACAGCTGAAAAAAATCTCCAGAAGACCCCTGTCAGAAGTAAAATGTTCAGGGCTTGGGGTTTCTATTTCTAGCCTGGTCTCACTGATGAATTCTTCAATGGTGTTTCGTTTTGATGACTGAGGATAAAATCTGAAATTTATATTAGATCGTATTAATAGTCTACTATCAATTAACATTGTATTATCAAAGACTACAATATTATTAAGATTAAAATATTTGAAATATTTATATTGTATTTCTTTAAACAGAGCTGCATATGCTATAAGTAGATGCAATTTTTTTTCTGTGGAGACTTTTACTATAACTCATAATTTAAAGTCTAGTTAGCTATAAAGTAACAATAAGGGATTACCTGTAAACATTTCAAGTGTGATGATAAGCCATACTTGGTGTTCCACAAAGAGTGTTCCAGTTCTGAAATACTTACCCATATTTATGCACACCTGGAAAACCTAAGTAATTTTATAGTTGTGATTTTTTTATGGTGTTCCATGGCATAATTCTGTAAATTAATACATTTTATTATGCCAGCTTCCTTGTACTTTAGAGAATTCCTCATGTCTGCACCTTTTTTTATTCTGCTAAGTATATTTTACAATTCATTTTGTTATGGATGACTTTCTTTATACTGCTATGTAGTAATAAAAATTTATTTTATTAGGAAGCGTTCTTGTCACATTTCAGTTATAAATTTTAGTTTTCTGCACTCAAAAAGAGGAATATCTGCATACATCCTGTAGAGTGTATACTTTAAAAAATTGTACTCAAATCAACTATTAGAAATTGTTTCGTAGTTTAACTATTACATTATCCTTTTTTTCTAACTATGATCCAAGCGTTCTTTGTATTTTAGAAAAGATTCCCAACTTACCCCTCTTTGCCTTCACCTTCACTTTCCCTTTCCTTTTCCCCTCCTCCTCCTCTCCTTTTTTCACTTCCCCATAGAGTCCTAGAATGATTTCTGTGGGATGGGAGCTTACGAGTCACCTGGTTCAAATTCTTGGCCATGGACACCTTCCACCAAACCAGGTTGCTCCAAGCCCCATCCAACATGGTCTTGGACACTTCCAGGGCTGGGGCAGCCATTACTTCTCTGGGCAGCCTGTGCCAGGGCTTCACCACCCTCACAGCAAAGAGTTTCTTGCTAATATCTGATCAAAACTTACTCTTTTTTTTAAAGCTATTCCCTCTTGTCCGCTCATTCCATGCTCTTACAAATAGTCCCTCTGCATCTTTCTTGTGGGCTACCCTTTGGGTAAAAGTCCTCCCAAAGCCCTTTATTTTCTAGGATGAGCAATCCCAATTCTCTCATCCTTCCTTTGTAGCAGAGGTGTTTCATCCCTGTGATCATCCCTCCTCTGGACTCACTCTAAGGCATTCGTGTCCTTCCTGTGTTGGGACCTCAGAGCAGGTGGAGTCTAACAAGAGTAGAATATAGGGTATTTTTGTCTTCATGAATATGTTTTGTGGTTTTTTCTTAAATCTGAAAATGTTACCGTGTGTATAATGCCAGGTATTTCAGAGAGTAAAAAGGTGCATAATCTTCCTTGATAACTTCAAATAAATTTTAAAAAAAGAAACCTAATTAAAAAATACTCCAAAAGTTTTATTATCAGCTTGAAAAATTTTACATAGTTCAGTATTGACTAAGCAAAACTGTCAATACTGACTATAGTAATTTCATGCTTCAGTATTGAAATGTCCTGTGCAGTTCTGTAATATTTGTACTGTTACTATGGAAAAAACCTGACCTGGTGTTCTGAGCTCATTCTGTACTTACATGGCAGGCCTTTTCTTCTTGACTTCAGTTTTCATACAGCTTCTCAAGCTTTACAGTTGCATTAATTATCATTCCCTTCAAGTGACCGTGTGGCTTGAAATCAAAATAATACTCACACAATAATTGCAAGTAGTAACTACTGTTCGAATATCTTTTAGAGAAGAATATTTAGCTTGGTTTGTTCTTTTAATCTCTGAGATGAATAAAAATAACTGCAAATCCACACCAAAAAAATTCAGAATACATTTTTGTATTCAGAGAGATAGTCATATATGGTTTTCATCCTGCTGCAATCTAGATAAATGGGACTGAATGCTATGCATTTGCTACTTCTTTCCTTTGTTATTTCTGTTGTTTTTGTTATTAAGTAAAATGGGACTTTTAACATTCCTGTGAGCAATGAAGTACAATAAAGCTTCAGCTGCAGTGCCATCTGAGTCCACTTTGACCTAAAAATGTAAAACTCTATTACATTTTGCCTATGGTTTTTGTTCTCTAACAGATTTATCATTTAACACGTAGCTTCAGGTGATGTGTTTATCTTCTGAAAGCTTAATGTACCAATTGGCAAAAAGTAAAACCTTAGCCAAAATAAAAATGTCTTCCTACACTTGTTCTATATTCTAGAACTTGCAACCATTTGAATTTGCAACCATTTGAATAAAGGTAGTGCAAAACCTATCTGTAGGAGATTGGTTATTTATCTTTTATTTAATTTTTCACTTTAATTTTTTTCTTTGCATCAATATTGACTCTACTCCATCTACTTCTTAAATTTTTTAGCTCTAGCTTACCTACAGCCAAAGAACAGCAACAACAAATGATGAAGATACACCAAAAAATGGCCAAGATTTTATAAATAAAGCAGCTTTCTGTCTTGGGCTAACTTTGTTTACCATGCAGGTTTTTTTTTTTTTTTTTTCCCACTACAGAGCTAAATAACTCTTTGCAGTGTTAAAATAAAAGTTCTTAACTTTTAGTAGAATCATTGAACTCTTCTGAGCATCTCTGGGAAGTTAGCATTAGAGAAATTTGGGTACGTGAAAAGCTCGGAAAAATATCACTAAGTAATATATAATAGAAATATCCCACAGGTGGATGCCAGGAGGATGGTGCCAGGCTCTTTCCAGTGGTGCCCGGTGACAGGACAAGGAGCAATGGCTGTAAATTAAAATATAAGAATTTCCACCTCAACATATGGAAGAACTTCTTTACACTGAGGGTGGCAGAACTGTCAATGGAGAGCGTGGAGTCTCCCCTTCTGGAGACATTCTAACACCACCTGGACACGTTCCTTTGTCACCTGCTTCAAGTGGCCCTACCGTGGCAGAGGGGTTGGACTGGATAATTTCCAGAGGTCCCTTCCAACCCTGACAGTTCTGTGATAAAAGGTAGATGAATATTTTTATGGCATAAATTCAGGCTGATCAAAACATTAGCTCTCAGAAGGAATAGGAAAGTCATCATTCACTCATCCTTTTTAGCTAATAAATTGGTAGAAAGATCTGAGTCACATATTTCTGTTCATTGAAAATAAACAAATGAGCGAAGAGACTTCCATGACCATCCAAGTCCAAAATCAATGGTTCCTGCTATTTACAGTGTTGTAATTGGAAAAAGAAATATCAAATTAAATGTGTTTTAGCTGATGCAGCTTGGGGGAAGATGAAATGGATGAAATTAATAGTAATTATGACCATTAGATGGCTCTGAGTCAGAGCCATCTAATGGTCATAATTACTATTAATACATTCAAGATTTTTTAAAGACACTGGTTGTCTCTTAATCTGATATAAGGCTTGCTATATAATTTACTTTACGAAAACGTTGCTGTGGTAGCGGAACAATAGAAACTTAAAGAATTCAAAATGGTCATTTTTCTACTCCAGTTCACTACATAGCACAAAACTTGCCATAATGTTATACATACCATTTTGCATTGGTATGTATGGAGTCATCCATTAGTAATATAAGAATATATTGTTTTAATTACTAAATGAGTTCAGAATTAATGTGCGTACTGACAGACGTTTAATTTTGTAGTCTTTTGAAAAGAGTATTGAGTGTTTCCTCTGTAGGTTCATGCTATGGTGTCTTTGATTCTTTTGAGCTATCTGATAAATATATCACAGTTTGAGAGAGTAATTTGAGGTATTAATTTAGGCTAATTCATTACTTTGGATGTCTTGAGAGATGTTCTGCTGTGCCCACCAGCTTTACTTTTATTCATAAGGCTCCTTCTTATATCTAAAATTATACATGTTTCCAATTTCAGTTTTGTTCTTGTAGCAAAAGTCATAGCATGTCCATAAGCATAGCCATTGCTTAGCTAATGCTTAAAGTACAACTCTATATGTGTTGGATGCTCTAGGTACTCAGTTCAGTAAGATTTCTGTAACAGTGATTCAATTAATTTTATGAACAAGATAGATTTGTATCACAGGACATTGTGACACTGTTTGGTAAAGCTCAGTTCCAGAATGAATAATAACAGCTCGTTGTATGTTTTGGAGTATTTGAGGGCATAATTTAACAAAAAATTGTTAACACAAAACCTGTATAGCATCCTACTGATTTTAGTGTTTCGTGTGTTGTGGCTTTCTGGTGGATGTTTTGGCATTGTTTGTTTTGGTATGATTTTTATTTGGTTTTGTTTGAGCTTGTGTGTGTGTGTTTGTTTGTTTTGGTTGGTTGGATTTTTTCTCTCCATAAAACCACTGAGCTGGCACAGTGTGCTTTCTTTATTGTTGCTGCAATACATTTACACAGAGTCGGGTCCTGTAATGGAGGGCAGAGCTTATTGTTAAATATTCCCAAGCTTTTGTTAAATATTCCATGAAATTTTAAATGTGGCAAAAACGTTGGAGTTTGGCACAACAGAAATACTGCAGATAAAAAGATGAAGATCCTTTTGATCTGCAAACATACCCTTTTGATGTGTCAGCTGTTTTGGCACTGACTAATGTCAGCATACCTCTGATTCACATGAATTGCATAGGGTGTGTAACTGATGAAATGGTGTCTGCTACAGTGAGATGAACGTATCTGTGTATTTTCCTTGATGACAGCATTAGCAATATGTGTAGCCTATACACATTTTCAAGGATTCAGTTTAAATTACTGTTCTAACATAATTTAAGTAAATTTAAAAGGGCTATTAAACTCTGTGTTTTGTTAACAGTGAGTAGACCAGTGATTGTATTTACAGCATAAGGTTGGCATTTGCAACTGCAAAAAAGGACTGCAAACTGACTTTAGAAACTGCACTGCAGTATATCTTAATGACCCTGCTTGAGCATTCTCTAGTTCACTGAAAAAAACAACTCCACATTTTTGAGTACTCTTTCACAGTTGGAGGGGCATCTGTTTGCAAGAGGGTGTCATTCAGGCTGTAAGATAAGACCCTTGAGGTGTACCAAAGTGTTGACTACCACTTCAGTTTTTTATCTATTTGCCAGAGTGCTGAGAATGAACAGGAGGGGAGGGGTGGGAAAAAGGAAAACTTGGACATTTTCCAAGGCCCCAGTGTCTGTGTGTGAGGGGTTATAATTATAGGCTGGGAGGCTGACTTTTATTGGGCAGGCTTTTCTGTTGGACTTACAGCCCCCCTCTGTCCACTCCCAGGTGGTAGCTGGCTTTCATAGGCAGAATTGCTTGACATTCTCAGACATGGCTAAATGGGACCTTGGCCCCGTGGTTCACATGCTGCCAGCTGGAAGAAAGTAAGAAATGAGAGCAGATGACAAAACAGACGTGCATAGTAAGAGAAGGGAAGAAAGGAAGGAAAAACAAAAGGTAGGAATAAGAAAAAGAGAGAAGGGAAATCATAGGGGAGGAAGGGATAGTGGAGAAATTAAATGGTGGCAAATACTGAGCTCTAGGAAGTTCCTATTTGTATGGAAGGAGCTCTTTTTGTTCCCTCATAAAATGCAGTAGCATTTGCTTCTCAGTGTTTCATTTTACAGTGCTAGCGTGCTTTGTAATGATAAAACAGCTATCAGGATGGTGAAATTTGAGGGGCAAGTAATGGTATTCCATGTCAAGGCCATGTGGTTGTTGATTCTCTAGTAATAATTTTTCTGGGTTGCTTGTAGTACTCCTTTTTGAAAAGTTTCTTCAAATATTTGTTTTGACCTGCTTTGCTACTTATGTAAGCTATACCTTTGAGGTGGCAAAATAATCATAATTTAGAGATCCCCTTAACTTTGAAAATGAATACTAATTACCATCACAAAAATTATTTATTAAAAAAGAAGAGGTAAATTAAAATGAAGAGCAGTAGTTCCGAAAATGAATTGGAAGAAATCCTGCACTTGCTGTGCTAGCATGTGTTCTAAATTACTTGTTTTTATGTTATATTTAAATCTCTGTTTACTGTTCTGAAGGGAAAGAGTGCTTCTGTTTTTTTAGTTTAGAATATTTTCCACACAAAAATCCCTGTTTGTAGTTAATGATGCTATTACCTTTAATTCTTTTTGGTCTGCCTGGATTTTGTAATATATTAAGTTCTAATCCTAACAAATCAAGTCAGAAATTTGTCAGATATTGCAAATTTGAGTATTGATCTCATTTAATTAACTTTGATTTTAAGATGTATAAATTGGCTTAACTATTAAGTATCAGAAACATCTAGCTTTTTTTTTAATTTAATTTTTTAAAATGCAAAAGCATTTTAAGTCTCTGGTTATGTTTGGCATGGTAAATACCAGGTTACACGTGTGCTGTCTGCACTGGCTACTTTGAACACGCTATGTTTTGTCCTTTTTGTATTTAAGACTATCCTCTCATATTGGTTGCAATATGAAGCAGGTTTACTGAATGAAACTACAATGTGGAAGAATTTAAAGTACTTGTCTGAACTTCTAAAATGGTAAAAGGCAGTAGGTATTAAATAAAAAAGTGCCATGCCTTATGCTTTCAACTGTACTACATCACGAATACAGTCTGCACATAGTTTGACAGTACTGAGACCTGTGATTCATATCTGAATTTGTAAGCTCAACTAGAAATCTTTAATGATTTAATAAAACAGAAAATAGCTAATGTAGAAAGCTGCTGTGGCTTGTTCTCATCCACTGCTTTTCTATGCCAGGCTTGATGACCAGTCATCTTCTGGTTAGTCTTGCACTGCTAAAACATAACTAAAAGATTTTAGGGGTTGATTGAGAAGGGCGAAACACCAAGTTGCAATATGAAGATGGTTGGAATGGGGAAATCAGTACTTTAAAATTTATTTTGAGCATGAGTTATAATAATGTAAGGGATAGAAAACATCCTGCTGCAACTGTTCCAAAAAAGAAAGTGATTCTGGGTGGGAGATCTGTGAGATTTAGTAGATAAATTTTTAAAAGGTGGTCTGCTCATCAGATTCAGTGAAATTTAATACTTTGTTTTCCTCCACCGTCTAATCTGCTTTTATTCTTTAAATAATAAATTTTAGCAATTAATTAAGAAACTTTGCAGTAAAATACAGTGATAGAACATTAGTCATGCAGCTCTCCAGTTAATTCCAGTATACCAAGTTCTGCTGCCTCACAAATGACTAGCTCATCACTTTATGAATATGTTTAATTACACATTAGTACTGGTCACTTTCATATTGTCAGAAAAGTTTTTTCAGAAGTTCTCAGTGAAAATATGACCAAAACATGTTTATTTCTCAGGTATAATTTATTGGGAGAGGTTGGAACCAGTTCTGACGTTACAGTCTTGCGTAATTTACTGTTCATTCTTTTTCACATTATTGGGTTATTGTGGTGCTTCATGTTTTCAAGATATCTGAATGAGCTGTTTATCAAAAATGAAGAAAACCTAAGAAAACATAAGATTTGGTGGTCATGCTTCTCTTCCTAGTGCTGTTTTTGTCACAGGCAGGGCTTTTTCATAAACATGTTCGTAAGATCTCACTTGGTATATCGTTCACTTATGGTAATTTGATCCTTATCCCTGGAGTTTTACTCTCATTATTGTTTTAGAATTTTAGTATTAAACATGAATGTAATAGAAATATATAATCATATACATTAGCTGTTAAGATTTTTTTTTTCTTGTCTATTTCCCTGGAACATACATTAGCCCTATGTGTGCATTCCATTTCTTTTTCTTCTTTAACTGTAATCTACACTTTAACCATTATGGATGTATCAAACAAGACTCCAGCTTTTCTTTTACAATTATGATAATTCTAATGAACATAAATAACTCACTTCAAGTAAGAACTATTTGTTTTGTGTTGTTATGTCACACCATAAATGTCTGTTGGTGTCTATAGGGGTGTAACTATCTTTTTTGTATTTACTAGCTCAGAAATATTAGTTTGAAGTTGAATGCTAAAAATGTTAACAGAAATATTAAAAAACATAAAGGCTAAAAAAGTGTTAAAATATAATGGAGAGAGATGTCCTGTGTCCACTTTTCCTGTTTGATTTCTATGTTTTGAACTTGTTTTTGAGACTGTATTTAGCTATATGAAAAATTTTATATTTTTATTAAGCCTCTTTGATGTAGCCTTTTAGGATGAAGCTTTCTTTGGAGGAATAATGATTTTAATTTTCATCTTTAACTGGAAAATTATTTTTATTTGTCATTCAAGAAAACACTATTCTATTTTTTTGTGTGTGTGTCCAGGGACTCTAAAGGCTCTGTTAAATTTATTAAAATGCTTATTTTTAAAATTTAAAGAAATAATTTTACAATTAATAAATTTCATTTAAACATACATACACAAAACATATTCTGTTTGCTATTAAACTTTTCCTTTTCAAAATTCTTAGGTTTTATTTTACTTATTTATTTTAATTACATAAATGTTACTGTGTTTACTGAGCTTCCCCATGAGCAAGAAGAACGTGCAGATTATGAGTCCTATCTAAAAGTATGATTATTGTGAAAAACTTCACTTGCCTTTTTTTTTTTCCCTGTTTTCAATTGCAATGCTGGAGATCAATATTAGTGAAAGGCTTCTTTTTGCTCATTATATTTACTGCTGCCTTTTGTGAAGGTGGTAAGATGGAAATGTCATAATCTATGTGTTTTTAATACTGGTGAGCTCTGACTGGTATTCAAAATACTGGTATGTGTAACAACATCTGTTGGTGTTTGTTCTGCTTTTCAGTTTGTATAAAAAATTACCAAAATCATACCATTATACTAACTGTCTTGAAAAAAAAGGTGCAGTTAACAATCTAGCTACAATACTTGCAGTAAAATAATAAAAAAAAAGTACAAATACCCTTCTGCTTCCTAATATTTTCTGTATATGTGCATTTAACTACTGAATTTAAGATTCTTTTGTTTTATAAGATGTGTAAATGTGCCAGTGATTTTGCATAAGACAAAATCATTGTTTTATACAGTCAGATGTGTCATTAAAAAATGTAGAAATTAATATAAATCTGTTCAACAGAAACTGTTTAACATTTGCAGGCACAGATTAGGTTAATTTCTAAATTCATACAGTGTTTTTTGAAGATGAAAAAGACCCCTCTGTGTGCAGTATTTTGAATACATTATTGAGTCTCCATCAACTGTGAGTTCAACACAGACGTGTACAAAGGGGGTGTGGGCATTACCTTCATTATAAGCTTTGTACATGTGGCAAATCCTGAGAAACATGGAATTCATAAATTAATGTAAGGACTTGAGATTTACTTTCCAATAAATTATTGTAAAGGAGAATTTTGGGGATAAGGACAAGTCATTTGGTAGTGCATATATACAATTTAATAACTGAAAACAAGATTGTGATGAGCATCTATATTTCCTCCTAAATTGAAGACATGGTGTGCCACACTCTTTCTCAGTGAACTGTCTCTTATTCACTGTAAATTGCACATGTAACAGAAAAGATACTTTTAAATTAGTGGAAAGAGTATATTTTATATAATAAAGAAAAACGTTTGAGTCAGAAGTGCGGCTAATCAGTCAGTGTTATTACTATTTGGTTAACATTAAATGGTGTTTTCCTTTTAAAATTGTTCCTGTTTTTTCTGAACAGTAATAGAAGAGCTTAATAAATCTGATTCTGTTTCTAACATTTGTTTGTGATTAGCCATTCTCTGGTTGTTCTTTGAAACTGAAATTTAATATATAATAAATAATAAATGAAATCCTTTAAAATAGAAGTGATAGTAGTTAGCCTGTTACCACAATGCTGTAGCTCCGTAAAACAGTGTCATTGTTGTACTCTGGAATTTTAGAAGTGATTTTCTACTGACTGTCAGCATACATTGTCGTCACAGAGTTCTTTTCTTTTCTTTCACATAATTTCTTTTCTTTATTTAAGCAATAAAGTTTATTCTTTAGTAATATATTAATTTATATATTAGTATTTATGAAGCATTAAAAATTAATATATATAATTTCAGGTACCAATGGAAAGAATATCAGAATATTTTCTGTCTTTTAAGTTACAAAAATTATATTGAGGGGTAATAAGTAAACAGCTTGAGGTTTTGAAGCTTGATAGCTTTGTATTAGAAGTCAGCTGTTTGTGCTAAAGTATATACTGTAAAATTTTCATAGCTGTGGAACATTTAGTTTGCTCATTAGTTAGCAACATAATTGTTGAGAAGAATGGTTAAGGTGTCTTAATGAGAGAAATGATGTCATAATACCTTGTGTGGTTTCATATATCTTGGGATCACTAGCAATGGGAGACTGTTATTTATACCATTTCTCTTTCTTGTATATGTAATACAAAATTGTTTTTTTCCTGTGATAGTATAGAGCCTTTTGCTTCTGTGGATATTCAAACAGCATTTTTTTAGGTCTTCCTTTCTCTTTTGTTCTGTAGTGTAGGTAGCATTTCCTTTTAGGTTCAGTATTTTGTAAAGGTCATTTAAATATGTTTACTTTTGCTTAGGTAAAAGTGACTCAATGCCGGTAAAATGAACTAATTAATACTACAGGTCAGGCTGTACAATACAGAAGATATCTTTACATTATTATTTCACAGCCCATTTTTGAATATTGGATGTTTTGTTTGAGCAAGTTCTTTTTTAAAATTTTGTTCAGGATCAGTGTTATACTGCATGATACATATAGTGCTGTAAGAGAGTAGCTTTATTTGCTCTGTTTATATCTTAAATAAAACAAAACATATCGCCACATTGCTGTTCACTGTTTTTATCTCAGAATATGGATAGTAATAAATCTGGAGAAAAAGAAAAAAGTGCATAAAAGAAAGCATCTCATCGCAAGAAAAAAGCTCATTTTTGAAGAGGGACTAATCAAATGACACTGATGAAAAGAGGTCTTTGAATCTTCATTATCTGATGTAGGTGGCTGAGCTCTTGAATTTTGTACTTACGAGTCACATTTTTCAATGCAATTTGTCAAACTAGAATATGATTAATCTATCTGTCATTCTGAATTGATATCAGGGAACTTGTCAGAGTGTACATAATGATGTATGACTTTGTCAGCTTTTGATAGTAATATTATATTTACAACTAACAAAATTTAAGCATGCATCATGTTGACCTTGAAATGAGCTTATTCTGTTCCCTTGATTTGTGAAAGCACGTGGCTATTGATAAAAAGAAAATGAGCACTTTGCTGGAAAAACAGAGCTTGTTTTGTGCTCATTAATTAGGTATGTTTGTTGTTGCACACCAGCTCGTATGCTAAGAGTTAGTTAGCATTTTTTTTTGCATTTTCTTGCTGACCTTGTGTATGTATAATTTGAAAGACATAGAAGTATCTTAGAGCTTCATTTAAATTTTCAAATACTACCTAATGTATCAAAATAGTATTTTGAAATTTATATAAAGCAGTCATGTGCCTGAGTCAAGTTAAATACTGAAGAGAAGTGGTCAATAAATATATTTGACTATGAAGTTGAAGTGTTTTTTCTTTTTACATTGCCAGTAAAATCTCACTAAAATCCTGTAGAATGTCGAGGCAGAGGGAGGGTCTATTCTTTCTCTGTGATAATCTTCTCTAGATACTGTAACACTGAATTTTTTCCAAATTAAACAACCTTTTCTTGAAGTCTTGTGTAAATCACCCATCTCTTTTGTGCATTGATTTCCCCATTGACACATCATTAGCTAAGAGCTACTTCATAAACTCTTTGAAGAGCCGGGAGTATTCTCCTTTGAAACTGAGAATCCTCCTGCCCTATGGAGGATATTGTGTGAATTGTCCATGTTTTAGCCTTGAAATTGTATTAATTTAACTGAGAGTCTAACTATATGCTAAAACGTTTGTCAGTTAGTAACAGTAAAGGAAAAGAGCCTGCTCATACAAGTCCTAGAATTGTTTGTCGTAAAATCATATAGATTAGTGTAGAGCTTCAGAAGTTACCCAGTCCTTTGACCTCCAGAAGTTACCTAGTCCAGTCTCCTGGTCGAGGCAGGGTTTTTAGGTCATCTTCAGGTGAGTTTTGAGTATTGCAAGGATGGCGATTCCACATCCATTCCAGGCAACCTGCTCCAGTGTCTGGCTGCCATCTTGCTGTTGTACTCTTGCTAGCCCAGCCTGTTACTCATTCCAGTGAGGCAGATAAGTGGAATATCCATTCATTTATTGTGTACCCATACTTTGTCTCACTGGTGAAGATGAATAAACTGCAGTAGGTCAGTAGTGCTTGATAAACTGAATTATGTTCCAAAAATAAGAAATAATTTTGAAAATCAAATGCATGATTTTTATTTCTTCCAGGCTTTGTGTGTAAGGGATAAGAACTTTACATGTCAGTGATTAAATAACTACTAACAAGAATAAGAAACCAGACTAAAAATTTTATATACTTTCAAATATTAATCTTTACTTATATGTAACTGATTATATTGAAAAACATTTGAAGAGATTATTAGGGTAAAATATAATGGAAAAAAGTGCTTGGAGGTTGTAAGAATATGATTGTCAGTTCATGTTCTGTGGTGTATTGTAGTCAGAATTGTGTCTGAATAGTTCATCTGGCAGGTTGGGAGAGGGCTGTTTAAAATAAAAACAAACGTATGTGAAATTTCTTGTGCAATTTTAAGGCTGGTAAGGATATTGATGTTTTCAATGGATCACTAAGATGGGAGAATATAAGCATTTTATAAAATGTTCATTGATACCACCCTATATGGGAGAATTTGTTTGCTACAAATATAATTGTAGAGCATGAAGCAACTAAATAGATGAGGAACTTTGAAAGCTCTCCCTTCAGGACTGGTAGTTGCTTGTATTGTTTTCAGTAAATGAAGCTTTTTGTGGGGGCAGTAGCTGGTTTCTTATACATAAATTTATTATGTTGTTAATTTACTGTATGACTTCTGATAGAGGAGTTGGTTTATTCTTTGTGCTATCTTTGTATATGTGCAGGTGCCAGAAAAGGAAGAATAATCTTCTGTAGTAATGGCTAATTCAAGAAAAAGGCAACAAAAACCCCTGCAAAACCCTGAAAGTGCTTATGTAACAAATATAATTTGCAATGAAGTGAGAGGTATTATTGCATAATAAGGAAGCCTTTTAGGAAGGTCTTCAGAAGTCTCTGAGATGTGGGTATTGGTAATTTATCTATGGACAGATGATGCTATTAATGAAGTTAACAATACTATTAGACATCCGCTCCTACTCAGTCCCTGTCCATTCCCTCCCACCTCCCCCAATTATTTTACTGACTTAACCACTCTTTTCTTCCAAGGTTTTAATTTGAAATATAGAAATGAGTGGAGGTAACTTAAGCAAACCAGCTGAATATTAGAAACTATGGGTGCTGGAAAATTAGTGGTATTTGTGGCTGGCTGCCTGCTTTGTAGGACGTTGACTTGAGAAGAAATGACAGGGGACTCAGGTACTCTTAAATATATAATTTTTAAATGTGAAAAAATAGAAGCCTTAATTGCAGTTCGCTGGAATTGAAAATTAGAATGTATTTGATTATTTTACTGTATTTTTAAGTATCTGACAAAGGAAAAGTCAAAAGCAAATTATGTGAGTAGATGCTTCTGCTAGAGTTTGAGGAAATTATTAAGCTCAGTTCTCTGGATGGGGAGTGCTTGTGATTATAAAATTGTAATGGGAGGCAATTTTTTTTATACTGGTGGGATAGATATACGAATTTTTAATCTACTCTTATGGTTGATATTCTGATCTTAAAGGAAACTATTATATTATTTATTACTCTTATTCTGTATATAGATAAAACTGTCATTTTGTGAGTAACTCAATAGCTTTGGTCAACTGAGATTTATTTGATATTGTTCCCTTGATGCACTTTGACAGGTGGTTAAAAAAAATATTTTTAGCAAGTTTAATTTATTCTGATTAGGCTGAAGTCTACAAAGTGCGTTTCTTTGAATATACTATTTTATGTATGAAAAACATAATAAAAAAATCTTTCTAGGAATGAAGAAAAATTAAGATCTTCCTTCCAGGAGCTGAAGTTCAGTAATTCTGAAAACCCTCTTTTTAATACATTTAATTTTTTTCTGAAAACGACACTATCTTGTCTTCAGCTTATTGGCCAGAATGCTTTGAATTATAATACCTAGCTCTTAGATAATTCTCTGCATTTCTAAAGTATTCTATAAATATGTAGTAGTTAATCCTCTTGAAGTGTATCAGCATTAAACAATGAAAGCTTCATGAAACCCAGACATTTTCTGATGTCTCAGATTCTCGGGCCCACAAGTATTAAATCTTCTTTTGTATTCTCAAAGTATATTCTTCCAACCCTTTGGTGGAGAATATCTGTAATTAATGTGATCTTTTTTAAGAATATGATAAACACATTTCTATTCTAGGGATTTATTTATCTCTGCTTGTGTCTTTTACAACCAGAGAATTGCATACGTGATTCCCGTTCTTGTAAGTGTAGAACTAATTGTAACTGCAACAGAATCATGGCAGGGACTTGGAATAGTGTCTACCAAAATACTGATTGTATGATTGAAATCATATATTTGTTCTTGTAAGTCATCTGCTGGAATTTCATTAATAAATTTATGCTCTAGTGCTAAAATTCTGGTGGCCTTAAACTCACAGTTGCCAAGCAAGAGTAAAGTCACACAGCTTATGATTCAAATGGTTAGCTGCTGTTTTCAGTAAGATTTGGAGGGTGAAAGACAAAAGAAAGTTTTATGTTAAATAAACATTCACAGTGAAAAATCTTAGAATTAAGGAATATTTCCTAAAGAGTATTTATAATGATGTTTCTAAAATTTTGTGTGTCAATATTTCTCTTTTGTTGTTTTTGCTTAAAATAAAATTTGGATAATTTCTTTGTGTATTGCAAATAATTATCATGTATGTGGCTTTTACTCTATGGCAGAAGCTGTCACGGTAAAATTTGCATTAAGCTGTACACATGTTTTTAATTAAACATGCTGGATATAACAAGGAAGTGTTTAAAGCAGAGATGAAAGAAAGTGTAAAACTTACCAGTCTGCTGCAGTAAACATATGGAGCAGATAGAAAAAAATTATTTAACAAGCTTTGCTTTTTGTAATATCATGTGCATTTAAGTTTTTAACCTGTCCTTCAAAAAATGACAATGTAATTATGTACGACATTGAGAGGGAAAACTTCAGTTACCTGTCAGTGATTATTTGGCAGCATAGATGAAGAATTCTTTCACATTTCACTTTATCATACTCTTGGAAGGATCAGGCAGGCATGGCTATGAAGACCTTATAATAGTGTGGGGAAGTTATGCACCTGATAAACGAAGCTGTTATTCTTGTTTGAGGTAAGAGTGGTAGTTGATACTGGTTATTTTACTGGTCTACAACATATTTACTCTACATAGTGTTGGCAATAACAAGGAAGGATTCTTTACACCATTGCAGTAATGCTTGAAATGATGGCATACTTCAAATGTGTGATGTATTTATAATAAAATCTTTCTTTTAGTGGCAAAGTTGACTTGTCAAAAATTAGGGAAACCTGATTTAACACTGTGCATGTAACCTTTTTTAGCCTCATTGACTATTATAAAGGATTTAAATAAAAAGGTAGTCTCCATTTTTTATTTTGGAACTTCATTTTATTATCTATTTTCATGTTACAGATGTTGCTTGTATTAGTGGGAATTTAGACAATACTTTCTTTTCAATTAGTTTTCAAATTATGACCAATGGTAGTGTTTTATGATTTGCTTCCCTGTTCATATGCTTTTCTGAAGGCAGAGTGTTTTCCTCCCCTGTTCATTCACAGTTGTTGATGCTTCACAAATAGTAACCGACTAATTTAAAAATATTACTGTTGAGCTAAGGAGGAAGTGGGAAGAGGGTTAAGTCTCAAAGATCCAGCAGTCAGGGTGACTAGGTTGGAAGCAATCAGGAGAAAATTTTCAGCTTCATTTCTCTAGCAATTGGGAAAAGAAAGGATGAAAGGTCTTCTGCTAAAGGATGGGGATAAAGATTTTAAATTTTCCAACCTATTCTGTGTTTTTTTCTCTTTGTGATTTTAATGATTTAGTATTCTAAAGAGAGAATAATGAAAAACAGAGAAAGGTAAATGTGTCCTAGCTTATTAATATTCAGAAGAAGTCTTTTTTTCAGATAAAATAAGGAAATGTTGCCAAGATCTTCAATAAAATAAGGAAATGTTGCATAAAAGCACCAAGAGCCAACAACTGTATATTGTTAATACACTGGGATTGTGTAGTTCATAAATAGGTCCAGGAAGGAACCAAGGGTTTCACTGAGTTTTTATTTCATACTCATGCCAGGAGCATTTTGTGGGATCAAATGCTTTGCAGAGAGGTGATAGTTCATGTTGTAGAGAGAAAGAGCTGGTTTATTTTTGTGTCAGTTTAGGGGGAAATAGATTAAATCTTGGTTCACTGTTGTAGCAGGTTTTGACTGAATGTTTACTAAACGTTTTAAAGCAGTAATATGATCTAACCTAGTACCAGAATGACAACTTATGTTATTTTGTGACAAAGGTATATAAATTTGGTGTTTTTTAGTAAAATAATAGTCTAAGACAATAGATTGAATGTCCTTACCTTCTTGTCTTCATTTAAGATTAGGATTGCATGAATGAGACTATCAGATAAATCATTGAGATGAATCCTATTTGCTGTGTAAAATTTTCAAAATTTGAAATACTTGTTTATTTCAGAATCTTTAGAAACAAATGTTTTGGTGTGTGTTACTCTATAATTTTCCTGTTCTAATTCTTGAGGAAAAAGCCCTTAATTTTCTAGAGGCAGAAATACATGTCCAGAAATGGGTTGTCACTATTTCAGGTTTTTTTTCCACTTTCAACATTAAGTTTTATAAGCAGAACTATGCCAAGAAAGAACGGTTCTCTCTTTAGAAATGTCATAGAGGGAGTTGACTTCAGAGAATGCATACATTCTTAATTATAGTTCTTGAGTTGTTCTACCCAACTGTTTTTGGCAGTGAGGTTCCACATCATCTTAAATGTATTTGATGTTTTTAATTCCAAAGCAATGCCTTAGACAACAAATTGCTCTTAAATTCATACACATAAGAATGTGAGGTAATGACACAGTCCAGGACAAAAACTCAGATTTTGATAGGGTCTTCCTGAAATGCTGGATATTTCTTTGTCAAGAGCTGTAGCTGAAGATATGATGATGATAATGATAAGTTGATGATTATACTTGATGAGATAAAAATGTGTGACAAGTGTTACTGAACTGTATGCTTTGAGTTACCTGTGTCAACAGGTATAATGTTAAGTATTAGCACACTTACAGATATTTGCTGTAATGATTCAAAAGTATGTATTTTCCCTATTAGAGCTTCATTTTGTCATAGACATAACGCTTCAAACCCTCTTGTCATCTGTCAAGGTGCAAGCAAACAAATTATGACACAAATCAGAAAACTGTGACAGTTGAGTGACAAGCTGTCAAAGGTACAGATCAATTGTACCATTTATTGCCTTAACTTCTGCTAAGCAGGTAAGCATCAGGAAAACTGCAGATGTTTAAGTAATAAAAGAGTAATAGATATGGAGGATCTAAATTTTTATTTCAGGAGTAGAAAAAAAATTTCAGCAATGCTTTTTGTAGGAATCATCAATGCTAAATAACATTTCATGTCTTAGAAATGCTGAATATTTTCAAATTGTAGTAGAAACATGGGTCAAATTTTAAGGTTTAAAGAAAAGCATGGAAACTGAAGTGTCAATAGACATTTTCATATGGAATCACAGAATGGTTGGGATTGGAAGGGACCTCTGGAAAAAAACAGTCAAACCCGCTTCCTAAAGCAGGTTCACATAAAAGAGGTTACACAGGATCTCATCCAGGTGGGTTTTCAATATCTCCAGAAATGGGGACTCCACAATCTCTCTGGGCAGTCTGTTTCAGTGCTCTGCCAGCCTCAAAGTAAACAATATTTTCTTCCTGTTCATATTGAAATTGCTGTGTTTCAGTTTGTGGCTGTTGCCCCTTGATCTTGTCTGGAGCACAAGTGAAGAGTCTAGCCTCAGCCTTTTGGTACATGCTGTTAAGATATCCTTTCCTCCTGTCCCCTCATTGTCTTTGTAGCTTCTACTGGACCTTCTCCAGTAGCTTCTTGTCTTTCTTGAACTGGAGAGCCGAGAATTGGACACAACTCTCCAGATATGCCTCACCAAGGCTTGGTAGATGGGCAGCATCCCCTCCCTTGTCCTGCTGGCAGTGCTCTTCCTAAAGCAGCCCAGGTTTTCTTCTTGGCCCCCAGGGCACTCATAGTCAGCTTGTTGTCCACTAGGACCCCCAAGTTGTTCTCCTCAGAACTGCTTTCCAGTAGGTCAACCCCTCACCTGTACTAGTGCCTAGGGTTTTCCTCCCTTGGTGCAGGAGCTTGAGCCTGCCTTAGCTGAGCTTCACTGGGTTCTTCTGCTCAACTCTGCAGCCAGGTTTCACTGAACAGCAGCACTACTCTCTGGGGTGTCAGCTACTCCTCTCAGCTTTGTACCATCAGCAGACTTGCTGGGGGTACACTCAGTCCCTTCATCCATGTTATTGATGACTGAAACCTTTACTGACGCCCAGGGAACATTAGGTACAGGCCTCCAAGGTAACTCTCTTCATTGCAGCCAATATTGGACTGAGCTTTGTGTTTATGGCTGAGCAATTGTGTGTGTGTTGGTAACACATCAGTATTTTGGCTGCTGTAAGTGCTTGTGGAGGGCCAAGCCTTTATGTCCTACCCTGTCCCTCTGAGAGATCTGTAAGCTGAGTGTGGGTTAGAGGTTGGGAAATGACAGAGTTGGGACAGGTGGCAAAACTGACGAGAAGGATTTTTCCGTACTACATCCTCAAGCGATAAAGATGAGGGTAATAGAGTTCCCAAGCAATTTCTCCACATGTTGTGGCTCTAAAATATTTCTGGGTGTTGCCAAAGTCAGTGCACCACATCTTTGTAAAATTTCAAAATGTACAGTTGCTGAATAGAATACTTGCAAGATGTACTACGCTGAGGTTGGTTCTTAACTGCAGAAAATATTCAGTAGATTTTTGAGGAGCAGAGGATAGCCTTTGCTTGAGAAATATTAGCATGTTAGGTCAATGTAGACCAGGTCTCCTCTTTTCTTATCTTGGTACTCAATCAACTGGTATTTCTTCTCACCACTCCCCTGAGCCCCTTTTGCTACCAGCCTGCCTACAAATGTAGCTGTAGTATTTTATTTTCACTATGACTTCAGGGTCTGAGATTGCATACCTGTAGGAACCAACATGTTCAGAATAGCACCTACTGTTCTGCCTTTTAGCTTTCTCCTGTCATTTCTTAATTCTGTGACTAAGGTAACTAAGAATTGCATGAAAAATAAAAAGCAAGACTAATTCCATGGTGGAAACAAATGTGTTTAATTCTGAGAAAGCCTGTTCATTATTGGTCAACTTGTGAAAGTCACTTTTTTGTGAAGTTTGAGGCCTGTAAGTATTTTCTTTAAAAACTAAGAAATACAATTTTACATTACAATTTTGACCTATTTGGTAATTCAAACTTTCTTCCTTCTGAAGAATAGAATCATAAGATTTTGATTTATCCTGGGAAAGAAAGATTAAATCAGTTAAGTTTAGAACCTCAGTCAGACTAGTGAATTAAATCTTTCCTCAGTGCTTAAGTTTTTTAGTTTTCCTTGGAGATTATACTTTCATTATGAAGTTGAGCCTAAATAACTGATATTATTTATTATTTCTATACCATTTTGAAAAATATGGGAAGAACTGAGGTCTTCACATATGACTGTACAATGTATATCTCCCCCAGTTTTCTTTGTTTTTTCTCTGTTTTTAAGGAGGAGCAGCTGCTCAACATTCAGTAGTTCAGTCAATAGGACTGCAAATGTAAGATTTTTGTTCTAGGGAAGAAATGAAACAGTGTGGTAAAAATATAAAGCTTGCAAATTGTTTTAAATTACTGAAATTTGGATGTCAACAAGATAAAGTTCTTCATTCTTGGATTGCTATAAAATAAAGACTCAGTGGCTACAATTTTTTATCTGTCTTGAATCAGATGCACATTTGGATTTGGAGAAAAATGTTCCTCTCTGGAGTAAATCTCTTTTNTCCAACCTGTTTGAATTTAGAAAGCTAGGAGTTTCAGTTTCCATATTTTTAATTTGTTTGGGATAAGGTTCCATAATAGTCATAAATTATCTTTCATGTTAGCAGAAAAACAAGGAATTGAGAAAACATGCAACGCTATCAGTGTCTGGCAAATATTTTTTGCATTTGTCTTTATGGTGCTCTCCATTGTATATTTAAACCTGATGTGAAGAAAAATTTAATTTGTCTATTCCAAGTCTCAGGGTTGTTTGAAGAATAAGGATACAGCTTGAGTTCTTGACAGGGTACGTGACTCAAAGTACTTGTTTCCAATATCCATGCATAAAAGATGCTCATTAAAGTCTTAAAAAATCTTTATAGATGTTGATATTTTACAGTAACCTTCCACCTTTAATTTTTACCTTTGTTGTCTTTTGCTAGTCTTTCTCTTTTGTTTTGGGTCGTGTGACTGAATTTTCTGGGCTAAAAGCAGTAGGGTATTTATGGGCACGATGTCCCTCTGTTTTCTGGCTGTGGTTCCATTTAGTCAACTGGCTTCCAGATTGTGTCTGTTTGTATTTAGATATACTGTCAGCAAGAGATGAAACAGACTGCATTTCTTTGCCATTGTCTAATACAAAAAGTGAGAAAACAACAAACAGCCTAGACCCTCTGCCCCCCCGACTACCTTCTGTTTATATTCAGAATACCTTGCATTGTATATTTAATGTTTCTAATAATTGATATTGTCAGATATAAGTTTTATTTTTGAAATTTCATTTGCGTTTTATTAAAATCAGGGGTACAAGGAAATATAACATCCTGACCATGAATTTGAAAGCATTTCCCTTTCTTGGATAGCTATGGCATCTGTGTTAGAGATGTATGGATTTCCTCTCTTAAAGAGAAACAAGGAAGTAAATGACTAGTGCAGTATAAAGATACTTCAAAAATGTCTCAACATACCTGTGGTGTAATATGGAATAAATCCAAGCTGACATTTGATTGTGTCAGAAAAAGAAAAAAAAAGGCATTAAAAATATGTATTGTTCTGTAAGGTGACAAAGAAATTTGTAGCTTTTTTTTCCCCCTGCTGCTGCCATTTTAGAACTGCATTGAAGTCTTAATCTATATCAATGGCTAATAAATAACTAGTGTAGGTTTTTTGTTGTATGCTTATATTAGACTGTTAGTACAACAAAAATGGATATTGTAAGTAACATTTTTAATTTGAAAACTTTGGTAGTATTAATAAGAATGGATATAGACTTGTAATCAAAAACGATAGTTTTTAATATGTGGGGTTTATAATTATTACTGCATGCTTTCTGTTCTCAGATGTTTCTGTAAGTGACATTTTTCCTTCTAAATTTGAAGTTAAACTGTTTAATTTATTAAAAATAAAAATTGAGAAATATTGCAGTCATGTTATTGTAATAACATGAAACAAGTTTAAAGAAGTTCATTACTAATGAGTACATTGACTTATTCATTTGGAGTTCTGAAGTATGAATGTAACATTTTTTTCTGTTTTAGATTTTATATTTACAGAAAAAACATTTTACTGCCCATGAGTATAAAGCTGTTTCAAGAGTTTAAATTTGTGTTCATCTGCATTTAAAGGGGAAGTTATCTTTAACCTTGATATCCAGCAATTTTGTGTATAGAGCTTAGAAAGTTGTAGTTTATGAGAAACTGAATTGCACTGTGGACTACTTGTATGTGACTTCAGGGCAGGGAGGACAATCTATTTTTAAATGAGAAGGGGGGTTTATAGATCTAATTTTCATGTCATAAATACTTCTTATTCATAATGAATTTAGAATAGCAAACCTTTTTGAATGCTAGGGTTGTTTTAAAAAGAGTTTTAATAAAAAGCAAAAGCAAGGGAACAGTGAAAATAAAGGCAGAAAATAATGAAAGGCACTTAAAGGAGATGCACTTCAGAATCAATTTGTGTTTATTATGTGTTTATTTTATATTTTAGAAGCATTTCACATTTATTTGTATTTGTTGGTATGAAATCCAAGACAATCCGATATAGATTGCTATTTCTAAACCTAGTAGTACTGGGTAAATATTTCCAGTAGTCTGCTAATTGAACTCTTGTTATATAATTTTGTGA
Source organism: Urocynchramus pylzowi (assembly GCA_013397555.1). NCBI lineage: Eukaryota > Metazoa > Chordata > Aves > Passeriformes > Fringillidae > Urocynchramus > Urocynchramus pylzowi. The sequence continues at coordinate 61,934 of VZRH01003212.1, forward strand.
AGAAAGGCTTTTAGATTGTATGTATGCTACCTTTCATTGAATCTCTTTTTGTTGTAGTAAAAAATAAAAGGGGAAAAATTTTTGATTTTTTAAAAAATTTCAACATTAGTTGGGTTTTTAATGTGGTGCATATTTTTTTAGTGATTTGAACTGAAGTTAAATTTTATTCTTTACACTAAGGGAATTATATTTTAAAGTGGAAGCCAGAAGAAAAAATAGTTTTCATGTTATAGGACAATTGTTATGGTCACTGGCTACATGGAACATACTGAAGGAGATAGGAGAGCAGGAAATAATACTCTTGAACTAAAGTAGTTGTGGGAGAGGATTTCACACTGAGATATAGCTAAAGTGAGATATATAGACTGTGGGTGATATGCAAGAACAGATTATGGAACACATAGGAGATTTAACCAATATTGTAGTGCTGAGTGAAAAACTTTCAATATGAACTTATAAAAGGGGCTACTATGTGTTGAGAATCAAAATAAAATTTGAAGGACAAAAATCCCAAAATTAGCTGCAGAACACATCCACATACCTGTTAGTGTGCACAAATTCAGAAAACAAAGTAAAACAAAACAACATATTGAAAAGAACAGAAAATGTGCAGTAAAAAAAAATTAAACCCATATAGTAGTCAGTGAAACATTCTTAAGGAAGAAGAGGAAACACACCATTAAAAAGATGAAAAAATGTGGCAGAAGACTAACAAGCAAGGTTAAACAAGTCAATGAGATAAATCATTGGAGGCAAGAATGCATCTGTTACAAGATGAAGTTTCAGTCAGCTGAAGGAATCAGCATCATAAAACAAAAGCAACATTAGGTATTTTTTCTTTTTTTTTTTTTTTTTTTTTTTTTGTTTTAATTTTTTTTGG
>VZRH01003212.1:65191-98391 GCA_013397555.1 Urocynchramus pylzowi
TCCCCAAAAACCCATCCCCCCCCCCCCGCAAATAAACCAAGCAAAAGTCATTATTTCTTTCTTAATTTTTTGTGTTTTTCACATGGGAGAAGTGTTCAAAACAGGAATAGGTGTGAAAGTAAGTGCAAAATACCAACACATATTTTGGGCTGTAAACCATTTTGTTTCCCAGAAGCAATTTACCACTTGAGAAGAGTCTCTACATTAGATTTATCTGAATCCAGCAGCTCTTCACATACCTGTGATGTGCTCCTGTGTTGCCCAGGAAAACTACATACTAGTGAGCATTTTCGAAGACAATACTGGCCTATTATATAAACTCTTACAGCTGATTTTAAGAACAAGAGGAAGAAATTGTGCTTTTTTTTCAGAAGAAAAAACTTGTTATTCCTAGTTCCTTGCTGTTGTTAATGGTGAGGGGAAAGTAGTTCAGTCCTTCCCTGGGGCTGTATCATGTCTTTTTGTGTAAATTTTGCAAGTAAGAAGACAGGTCTGTGTTCTATAACCTTGTATCTGCATCAGTGAAAGGAGATATGATTTATTTGTTTTCAACAGTATGTCTTTCAGAATTGGAAGATTCTTCTTGTTTTGACAAAGGCATTTATTTGGGTGTGTATTGAACTCTAGTTGCAAGAGCAGAAATTGTCACTGATGTTGATGAATTCCAGTAATGAGAACATTATTTTCAGTTTTCCAAACAATCTTTGTAGACAGTTTAACAGGCACAGCACAATATGGTCTTGTTTAGATAATTTCAGTGAAGTCTTAATTTTGTAATTACTTGTACTTTTGAGCTTCACATTTTTTAGTAATACCAATTTTTTTTGTAAATACTTGAAAGTTGAGGGACTTGAAAGTAAACGTAGAGGGTTTCAGTGACTTAAGCTTCTGCAAAGCAACACAGCTAGGACAAAATGCACAAAAGGTATAAGACTTTATCTCCAAAACTGTTGAGCAAACCTGCAGTGATGTACTTACAGAAAATGTGTTTCCACTCAGCTACTTTAGCATAACCATATTACTTAGAAATTTTAGGTGAATTGTTTGATTTTTTGGTTTTGCCTGTGCTTTACCTTGTTTCTGTCCATTGGTATTTGCAGCACCATTCTGCACAGAATGCATGAACCTAGCAGGTTCCTTTAAATTGTGATCCCAATAGAAACAGTGGGATCCTTTGATTAACTTGCTTTGGAAAATTAATACAGATTTAAATATCTCTCATGCCACTTACTGGCTTGTTTGAAAATGTGTGTAGTCCCATATATATATATATATATGACTAATGTGCATATATATGTATGTATATGTGTGTATATATATATATGTATGTGTGTGTGTATATATATATATATATATGAGATGTAGTTTACACTGTAGTGTATGTATTATATTTTTATAAGTCAAGATATTGTCATGTGGTAGCACAGAAGAATTTCTTAACCTGAGGTTTTGTGTGTAGGTTTATATAAAGGTTTTCAATGTTGTAGGTAGTTTCATCTAACACATGTATTTGCGAGTGCTAAAGGAGAGAGAGATAAGAAGTATTGAAAAGCAAGTGAAAAGCTATTACTACCTAAAAATACCTTTTTAATACTGGATTTGTTCATAGTTTTATGGGCAGCTCAGCTTTCTTGTGTAGCTTAGCTTCTGAAGTTACTGCTTTAACCTTTAGAGGAGCCCACTTGAAGTATGAGAAATTATAGTTAAAAATATTAATGTATAGGATACTGTAATTTGAACTGAAAGATATTTAAAGCTAAAGCAGTGCTGGTAAAAACAAAGGAGTGGAATTGAACAGATTCACAGTCTTTCATTACATTGCTTTGAATCAGGTATGTAATCTGAAGATCTTAATTCTGTGTCTATGTAATCGAATAATACTTTTACTAAAAACCAGGGAGTTTGGCTAGTGAGTATCAGAGATATGTAATATGGTTTTAACAGTATGAGCCTAATTATGACTTCTATGAAATACACTTGTATATTACAACCCAAAAGTCTGTGTCAGGGCATGGGTTTGAACCTAAGCTTCCTGGACCCCAAGGTGATGAGAAGCAGTAACATAGAAGTAATTACTATTGGGAAGTCTACATCTAGTTGCCATCTTCAGATCCATTATATAATAATTTTTACCTTGTTCCTACCTAAAATCCCAACCAGTTTACTGGATTCTTTTTAGGGTTTGGGTTTTTTAAAATTTGTTCATTTCCTGGTGCAGTGTATGCATGTGGTGAGATGTTGGCAATGGAAAAGCATAAAACTACTGCACAGCAGAATGTGAGAGGGGAGTGAGAGCAAAGTGAGTAACAGCATTGCAGACCCTGAGGTCAGTGAAGGAGGAGGGCAAGGGCGTACTCCCCATGCTGGAGCAAAGATTCCCCTGCACACCATGGTGAAGACCACTGTGGAGCTCATTTCCACGTGGCACTCTGTGGAGATGCCCTGCAGGACACTGCAGCCATGGAGAGCACGTGCCAGAGCAATCTCCTTGAAATGTGGCCTGTGGAGGGGAGACCACAGGTTTCCCAGTAGGAACTGTGGCATGGAGCTGTCTTTTCCTGAAGGACCTTGTCTGATGGAATGGAGCCACATCGGAGAAGTTCATCAAGGACTGTATCCAGTAGGAGGGATGCCACACTGGGTGGAGAAGAGTGTGAGGATGGAGTAGTAGCATAAGGAAGCTATTATGGACTAACCTCAAGTCCCATTTCCCATTCATCTGCTTCCCTCAGAGGGGAGAAGAAGGTGGAGGAGTTGAGTCTGTTTGTCCTGTGACAATAATTGGGTCACCTTAACTTGGCCCATGAACTTTTCTGTGTAGTGTTCCCCCAGTCTAGCTGAGGAGAGGCTGTGGGGAAGTGTCTGGATACATGTCTGACAGCCAGCCAGCATCTGCACAGCACTGTCATATTTGCCTGGGGTAGTGTCTGTAGCGGATACAAACCAGTAATTCTCATGCCTGAACCTCTTCAAATTTCAGTTTCTGTTGGAGGCTGCCTTCTTTTGAGCTCATTTTTTGATAAAAAGAATTTGATCTGCAGAGAAATTTCCTGGCAATTCTCTCAACTTTGCCTTTGTGAATTTTTGAGGAGAGCTCCTTTTAGATCCTTTAGATCTGTGATATTCAGGAACCTGACGGTTAATGAGAAAGCTTCCTGATCTTATACAGAAGATTTACGGTCCCATGTAGAGATACAGTTGCTTCCTCAGTGCTCTACCTTGAAGTGAGCTGTCAGCAAAGCCTGATTATCTGTGTTCCCACATGAATTAAGATGTGCTGTTTGCAGCTACTGAAAGTAATACAGACATTTTTATCATGTCTGTGAGCCGAAAGAGTAAATGCTCTGAATATTTTCTGGCTCGTTTTAAAGCCCTGCTGGTTATCATTGCATCGTGCATTCCGCCTGAACTCACTGTGAGGGAAGCACAAGTCAGGCACACTCGGGTAGCTCAGCAGGACAGACTGTTTGTGATCAGGTATGTAGAGAAGATATGCGTTGGTTACAACTTTTTGATTAATTTTTTCACTTTCTTTTTTGTCCATTGGATGAACCAAAAATCATCAGCATGGGGTCCTTTTCAGAATCTGTAGGATTTTCTGTCTGTTCACAGTGCTGGATGCTTGTGAACTAGGTTTGAAGTTATTTTCCTGTTACTTACAATTATGTTCTCTGCTAATGCTCTGTCATGGCACACTATAAGCAGAAAGATTAAAATACTTTTTGTTAGAATGCAGTATTTTATTCTTGCGCGTTATTGATCCATAAACACTTTAAGTCTATTGTGAAATTCCTGAGCAACAAATTAAGAAACTGCACTTAGAGAAGCCATCATTATAATGACAGGCAATTTAGTTTGAGGTAACTGGAGCAGTGAAGAATGCAATCCATCATATCAGCAAGTATTTTTGCAAATTTTATTAGTCTGACAAATGTTATGCAGACCATCAAGGTCATTTCATAGTAAAGATGGGATATTGTTTTCATATTCTTACAGCAACAAGAGTGGTTTGCATAAACTACGTGTTCAGTTCCCTACAGTTCTTGCAGTGCAGTGATGCACTGAGATAGGAAATAAAAACAGCTGCAAAATGAGACCATTTCCTATTTGTTAAGGGCATATTTTCAGGCTAACAGTTGTAACTTTGTGGGAAATAGCCCTTTTAGTGACAGTCACCTTTAAGTAGTAAGGTTCCCTATCTTTCCAGTCCCTGCTAAATGACTTTACCCCACTAAAGCACATTCCATGGGCCTTGAGTTAAGCGTGTTTGCACAGGGCACTTACTAGATCTGTTTCTTACAAGAAAATTACCACCATAGTTCATGACAGTTGGTAGAAAAGTGCAGCCCTTAGATAAGATCTCATGAAATAAAAAAATTTCAGTTGAAAACACAAGAAGTTTATTAATATAGGTGCAATTCTGATTTTCCTAACATAAATTTTTCAATATATAGCAAGAATATGGAAGGTTTTTTTCCTTCAGAAAGCATTTTTTTTACTTATTGCACTCCCTTGGAAACCATTACCCAATAAGTTTTTGATGTTGTATGTATTTTGGAGAGGTACCAAATTTGGTATTTCTCCGCCTATCCATTTTAATTTTGGAAAAAATTAGCATATATGTCCTATGCCTATATATGTCACTTTGACTGCGGATGAGAGTCCCAGCCTAGTGGGTGCAGTTGATTTTGTAGGGTTTTTGTGTGATTTGGTTTTGGTTTGTTTTGTTTGTTGAATTTACTTTTGCTTTTATGTTTGAGACTGATCTACTTTCTCATTGGATTTCAAATTGTGATCTAGAGGAATATTTGACAGTTTTAAGTCAATAAGAAGAGTGAAGTAAAGTCATTACAAAAAGTAAAAACCACTAAGCAAATCTGCTGCAACCATGACTACATTTATGTTTTTCTCATTAAACATTGTTGTTCCTAAAATCTCTGAGATTTAGCTAATTATTCTAACTAGTGTAATGAATATATGGAAACATATGGAAGAGAGACCCATTGTGTCAGGAAGTCTCACGACTTGCTTCCATAGCTATTCTCATGATTTAGAAGTGCTTGTATCTGTTTCAATCCAATAAATAGATTTCTTATACTTTTAATACTAGGAAGTTGAGTTGCTCTGAAATTTGAAACTTTATTTGTCTTTCAGATCTTTGTTACAAGTCTTTCCAAACAGGAGTTGTAGTCATAATTATGCTTAAGTAATAGTTTTTCCATATGTTGTTTCTTCCTGGTGTATCTCAGGTGAGAGATCAGATCTTTGGTAAATGCTGTGTTCTCGTTTGCTTCAATTCCATGATTTGTTGCCCCTTTTCTATGTTTGTCTGGTGCAAAGATGAGTGAACAGAATTGCAAAGAGCTTTTACATGTTTTTACTGAATGCATCATGAAATTGTGTTCCTTCTCTCTTCTAGAAGACTTTACCTATGTACATTATAGGGCAGTTATTATCATCTGTGTTGATTATACTCCCAACTTCCCCAGTAAAGTTTCCCCAGTTGTGTTCTGCTTTTTGGAGCATTCACATCCTTATTGATAAACCTCTGTAATATCTGTTTAAAGACTGTTGTACAAAATCTGTTTGTTAACTATTCAGTCCCCCCAGCTCAACTATTCTCCTTTCAGTATAGTTCTTTGCTATCTCCATCATAGCTGTTTTTACTTTCCTGCCCTTAAATTCCTATATTAATTTCAGTCTTCCTCAGTGTAATAATTTTTTGTTGATATTCCATGAAAAGCATTAGTCACATAAATAGTTGATGTTGTAGCTTCATGCATGAAAACCCCTCCAAAAAGTTTTAAAAACTACAGATGCTAAGTGGACCATGGCCTACTTCAGATAAATGCGTGCTTCAGGTTTTTCATTTGCTTCTGTGTCCTTTTTCTTTCCTTAAAATGTATTCTGGTAATTGTTGAAATGATGTATTCTAAGGAGGTCAGGAGAAGAGGGATTGAGTCAATGATAGCCAAACACTGGCTCTGCAAGTCTCATTTCAAGGTAATGAGACAAAGACAGCTAAGGGTCTAACTATCCAAGGATAAAGAAGCAAGGAAGGAGGTGAATATTGTCATTATTATCATTATTGTCATTATTAGCCGTTCATTCTGTTTGTTTCTGGAGAAGGAGGCTGCCAAGGAAAGTCTTAAGAAGCCTGAGGCCTTACTTATATTCTACTCATTCTGTAGAGTTTATGAGGATGGGAGAGTGAGTTGGGGATGGAGAAAGAGAAGAAACAAAAATAATTTCTAACACCTTCTCAGATATTACATTAGGAATAGGAATAACATAATTTTTCTTTTGTTTTTTTCTATTTGTGTGTACGGAAAACTTCATTCTTGCAGTCTCTGTCTCTATCCCCTCTCCCCCAGCAAAAAGAAAATAAAAATTGCTGATGCAGCACAACTGGAAGTCATTAAGCAGTGTACTTGGGCGCTATTGACAATAATTTGAGAGCCAGCCTAATTGATTGCTATGCCAGAAGCTGGAAATGCTGAAGATACATTGATTATGCAGAACATTGGATATTGTATAGTTTTCTGTTTCCACAAAATTGCGGCTGATTTGTGAAGGAATTCATCAGAAGGTTTATGAGTCAGGCAATAGTTTGTGTGTTTTTCAGTAAAGTAATGACTCATCTTCCCTTATTGATTTATAGAGCTTGTTTTATAGCTCTGGCATAAAAAATTTTCTATCTGCTTGTAATTGTCGTATTTTACCATCATAGAAGGGTGAGGTGAAGGGTGTTACATTGGGAAAAATTAGAACAATCAGGAAAAAAAATTTTTTTTTACAAATCTTGTCAACAACCTGGACTCAAAAACTTACTTAATATATCTGGTGTTTTATGTATCTATTCACAATTGGGTTTATTTGTTTAAAGGTGTGGTGGTTTTAGGGTGGTCTTGGGGTTTGTTTAGTTAGATTTTCTGGTTTTTTTAAACCTTTGAATTTCTTAAACCAAAATGACAGTTTGTGATGATACTGTGTACTAATTTTGTCTGGGTTAGAGTGAAATTCACAGTACCTGGCATGGGGCTGTGTTTGGTTTTGTGCTGCAGACAGTGTTGATAACAGGGATGTTTTTGTTATTGCTGGGCAGGGCTTGCACTGGGCCAAGCCCTTTTCTGCTTCTCACCCCACCAGTGAGAAGGCTGGGGGTGCACAAGGAGTTGTGGGTGACACAGCTGGGAAAGGTCAACCCAACTGACCAAAGGGAAATTCCAGACCAAATGGCATCATGCGCAGCAAGAAAACTCAGATGGGTAAAGGTGGTTGGCCAGACCATCAGTGTGACTTGCTGGTTTAGTTGTGAGCAACTGGTTTGGGTTTTTTTGCAAAATTGTTTCTCATTTTCATTTTTATTTTTTAATTTTTTTTTAATCTTATCTAAACTTTCTTTACTTAGCTCACAAGTTTTTCACTTTAACCATTTCGATTCTGTCCCTCACTCCACAGTGTGAAGGATTCAGTGAGTGGCTGTGTGATGTTTAGCTGCCTACTGTGATTTTAAACCAAGATATAGTGACATATTTAAGCAAAGCTGAAGATGTTTCATAATTTTTTTCTTTTTACCCACTTGCTTACTGCTTATTTTTTTGGGTTGGTTTGTTTTTTTTTTTTTCTTTCCTTTTCCATGGTGACCTAGAGATTTGCAACAATTATGATCTTTGCTTACTGAATGTGCTGAGCTCTGGGAAGAGCAAGCAGGTGTTCATTTTTCTTTTCTTAAATCTAAATTGATGAACTTCAGCACCCTCTTGTGCTGGTCCTGCTGTTATCACACAGGAGACAGGGCTTCACACAAGCCTGGCAGCCACTGGGTTCTGCATTGGGATTAATCAGGATTGTAGCCTGCTTCCAATCATAACTAACACAGCAGTCCCACTTGGATTTCTCATTAGTAAGGTGCTGTTCTGAAATGCGTATATGCACTGATAGATTGATGTAATCTGAACAGGTATGCCTTTGGAAAACATGTAAGGATAAAAAATATCACATCTAACTCACGTTCATATTCATATCGTCATCACCTAGTTGCTTCTAATACCATATGTAATGTCTCAGCCATGATTTCCTGGCCCTGTTTTAGGTTATGCCTTGATATGATTGCAGAGAGCAGCATGCTGCATTTCTAGTTTCTGTATCGGTGTGCACATGTTGAAGCTGTAGATTCTGACTCCTTTGTTTTCTTCTGTGTCAGTAAGGGCATGATGGGATGATTTATCTTCCTATTTTTTTCTTTGGCCTTGGAATTTTAAAATTGTTTAATCCAGATGACAAAAAGGCAAATGGATGTCATTAATATGTTTAAGTACCTCCCTGACTGTACTTTATTTGTTCTTCTTGCTGCATATTCTCAGTTTCTTTTTGCCATCTGCATCCGAGCAGCCTCTTCAAACTTTAATAGATCAAAACTAGCAATGTAAATTATGACAACCAGGTATAGTAATGTATATGACTTTCTTACCAAATAACACCAAGAACTTCATTGGATGCCCATTCAGAAAAGAAAAAAATCAAGACTGCTTTACATATTATGAGATCAAATAAAGCACAACAAAAAGATCCCTCTTCTTTTGTGTTCTGACAATCTACTTGCTAAGAGGTCTGTTAAAAAAAAAAGCAATTCATAGAAATGTTTGTTATGAATAATTTGTGTATATAGTTGCCAGCTATAAACACCTTTTCTTTAATGCCTTCTGGAGGTAATTGATTTTCCTTACTATTGTGGTTAGGACAAAGCAAAAGTTGTGGGTGTTCTGTTTAGTTTGGGGGGTTTTGTTGGTGTGTTTTGGTGCAAAAATTAAGAAAAAATATATACCTTAATTTCTATCTTCGAGGCTTAAATTTTTGTCACTAGACATGTAGTATCGGTAATGTATCATTAGCAGCTAAACAAAGAAAGGTGTATAAGGACTGTACAGAGCTTCCACTTGGTTTGCTTTTTGCTGGGCTAGAGATGATTATTTGCTAAAAATCTATAAATTAAATTTCCACTGAAAAATTTGCAAGGATGTGTGTATGTATCTATGCGATATCAACTTTTTTTTTTAACCAAAGTGTGTCTTGGATATGAGTCTTTGTGTACATGCATATTAAAATTCTATTTTAACAGCTTTATGAGTTTTTTTCTTTATTGTTGCTGTGTTTGGAGGTTGCATCTACCAGTTACAGCTGATATCAAACTGTGATTGTAATGAAGTAGTCAATCACAGTAGTGAATGCGGAAGATTACCATTTTAATGACTAATTTTCCTGCAACTTTTCATTGTTGGCCGGTCCCACTCATGTAATAATTCTCACAGGATGTAACATGTTTACTTCCTACCATAAAATTTTATGTAGAACTCTATGCCAATTTGTAAATTAGGGACAAGACTCTAAAGCTGCTGTGAAGAGAATCTTTATGTCCAGTCCGTTCCAGTAGTGCCTGTGCTGAGTAGCCTGAGTGTCCACTGGCTGCAGTGCTGACTAGATCAGAAAGCATGTAAACAATTGTATTTCATACAAGTGTAAACCAGAGAACTGTATTAAATCACATCCTCTTCCTATCCGTACTCTCATCATGTCTGATGCATTTCAGATTTTTAACTAATTCATGCCTTAAAGCTGATTCTGCATCAGATTGATAGAATATGTCGCTGTCCTGCTTGATCAGACTAATGTAATAGAAGTTTATTTTAAATTAAATTACTGGTAATTCATGCAGTTCACTAAGTAAAAAAAACTGTGAAGAAAAAAACCTCTTTGCATTGTTTCTTATTATCAAGGATTTCTGTTGAGTGTGACCTCTGTTTTATGAAGATCATATATAAATCAAATCAAAACCATTTCCACTTCTGTGCAATATTTCTCATTTTCACTGATTGCACACTGATTACACTTCCCAAGGGCGCCTGAAATTGTGATTCTTTTGAAATCACAATAAAAAAAAGTCCCCTTCGGTTAAGATTTGAACTCCGACTTTATCTGTTTTGTATGCTAGAATAGTATGGAATATTACATATTTTTTATTGATGATAGGTGAAGACTTCTAGTACTTGCAACAGGATGAATAAACATGGATACTTAATATCTTGTCTGTTAGCCAGTAATAAAGGTATAATGCCATGTCCATTAACCTATATTGTAAGAAATCTTTTTTTCCTGCACTTTTTCCTTTTTAGAAGGACTTTTCATAGGGAGAGTGTAATTTTGTTTTAACAGATTACAATATCAAAAGGCAAACTGCAGGGCTGGTTAAATTTGCTAAATTCTCTGTTGTCCCTAAGAGACAGATTGAAGTAATGTCAGCCAGTAACACTATTTGTATCTGAAATTTGAGTGACATTCTGTGTTTTGTTTTCTCATTTGTTTTAAAAATAATGTCTCATATTAAATAATGTGTGCTACCCAGGAAGACTAATATGTAAAGGTTTTTGAGCAAGATATAACTATTTTAAAAAACTCTTGTGGTTTCCCAGTGAATGGGTCCATTAAATGATTTGTATTTTTTTGTGAGCTATAAAATGCTGGTTTTTAGATATTATTTTGATTAATGTAGTATTTTTCAGTAGTTATTGAAGTATAAGGAACTTTATGATACGATCTTCTTAGACCTATACAGTTGTAGTCATAGTTCTTCTGTCTTCATGTTAACTTCTATTTATTGCAATATGCAGGAAATTACCTTGTCTTATTTCTTCTCCAGTTTCCTGTGTGACATGAGAGACCTGTTGGTGATTAAAAAACTTCTTAATCCTGTGCTTCAGTTTGAAGAGCATAAGCAATTTAAGGCTTTTTCCTTACCCCTGACTTTACAGGTGTATTTTTTTTTATGATTTGTAACAAATGGGGACCATATGATTCAACTAGAGTCCACATAATCAGAACTGAACAGTTCCCTCTATGAAATTTGTATTGGTGCATGGAGCAGGCAAAATTTTGTACCTGTGGCCTGTAGAGGAAAATGTGGGGAAATCTTGTCCTTCTATGCTTGAGAAAGAGGAAGAGGAGATGAATCTGTAAATTGTGGAATGCCGTAGGATAGAGGCTGGATTGTAAGAAAGCTTTTTGGTATTTTTTGTCCATTTTCAATTTGTGCAGTAGCAATCTAGATAATTGCTGGTGGCAAACTGAGGTAAATATTGCAGCTGATTATATCAGCTTCATGATGTCATAACTGTATTTTCATTGTGTATGGCTAGTGTGAAACCTGAAAAATAAAACACAGTTAGTTGTTTGAAAAACAGATGCAAGTGTGAAGATCTCTTCACTGTGGGTTGTGATATAGAATTTACTGTGTATACATCACCTTACATGAACTGTATGTATATATTTCCTTATATTTTCAACTGCTACAAGAGTTTCCTCGCTCATTGCAATTACATAGTATCCATGAAACTGGGAAGAAGAGATTTGGACAAGATTCTGTAACTCTCTAGTTCTACTAAATGTTGCAAGTGTCTTAAATCTATAAGAGAAAATAGTCACACTGTTTTAAAATAATAAGCCGTTGGCCTTCTATGTTGAAGTGATTACACCATTGACAGGGGAGGGGTTACAGATGTCATTTATCTGGACTTGTGTAAAGACTTGGGCACAATTCCCCTACAACATCCTTCTCTGTTCAAATTTTAGAGAGATGGATTTGATGAGTAGGCTGTTAAATGGGTAAGGAACTGGCTGGATGTCTCATCCAGAGGGTAGTGTTAAATGGCTCAGAGTCCTAATGGGCATCTGTGACAAGAAATGTCCCCCAGGGGACAGGATACGGGGACCAGTGTTATTTAATATCTTCATCAATGATACAGGTGAAGGAATTGAATGCACACTCAGCAAATCTGCAGATGACACCAAGCTGAGTGGTGCAGTTGACACCCCTGAGGGACAGGATGCCATCCAGAGGGACCTGGACAAGCTCGAGCAGTGGCCCATGGGACTCTCACGAGGTTCAGCAAGGCCAAGGGCTGGTGCTGCACCTGGGTCAGGGCAATCCCTGGTGCCAGCCCAGGCTGGAGATGAACAGACTGAGAGCAGCCCTGCCCAGAAGGACTTGGGGGTGCTGTGGGTGAGAGCTGGGCATGAGCCAGCCATGGGCACTCCCAGCCCAGAGAGCCAAACGTGTCCTGGGCTGCACCCAGAGCCCCGTGGGCAGCAGGGGAGGGAGGGGATTCTGCCCCTCTGCCCCGCTCTGGTGAGACCCCATCTGCAGAGCTGCCTCCAGCCCTGGGGTCCCAGCACAGGAGGGACATGGAGCTGCTGGAGAGAGTCCAGAGGAGGCACCAAGGTGATCAGAGGGATGGAGCACCTCTGCTATGAGGAAAGGCTGAGAGAATTGGGATTGTTTGGCCTAGTGAAGAGAAGGCTTTGGGGTGACCTAGTTGTGGCTTTCCAGTACTGAGCAGAGCTCACAAGAAAGATGGAGAGGAACTGTTCACAAGAGCATAGTGTGACTGGGCAAAAGGCAAGGGAGTCAAACTTGAGAGTAGGTTTCGATCAGATATTAGGAAGAAATTCTTGGCTGTGAGGGTGGTGAGTCACTGGCAACAGCTGGCCAGAGAAATTGTGGATGTTCCATCCCTGTAAGTGTTCAGGGTCAGGTTGCTTGGGACACTTTGCAGCATGGTCTAGGGCAGGGTGAACCCCTGCTCATGGCAGGAGAGTTGTAGGTAATCATAGAGGTCCCTTCCAACCCAAACCATTTTATGATAAGATTACGTTTTCAGTCATATTTACTAACTCCTAAAATAAACATCTGATGCCAAGGCATCAAACCTGTTTTCAGGTTTGATGGTTTTTCTTAAAATTTCTGGTGGTTTTGTAGGCCTAAGTACCAGGTATTTGCTGTCTGTGTGTGTGTGTGTTAGCTGCAGGTTACAGTGGCTCTGGTACCACTTTAATATATATATTGTTATGTAGATGTCACAAACTTGTATTATTCAATGAATTGCATACTATGAATGTGATTATGTTGGGTAGATGAAGGGATCTGGTTGTAGATACATCACTCGTATATTAGTGTTTTGGCTTGCTTCACATTTTTTGTCACTTTCTTTAACACTTTGTTTCACTGAGAAAACTTGGACCTAGTGAAGAATGTGAAAAATATTTATCCCTGTGGCATAACACATCAGAGTGATGCATATAGTTACTTTGGGTAAAGAGGGAGTTACAGTACTTCATGCTCTTCAGGTTTTTTTGTAATGAACAAAAGCTTTAATATGTGAGAATCTGTCAGAAGCAATTGTTTCTGAGTTGGTATTGTACGATAGCAGTGAGAGCATTGTCTGAGTTGGTATTTAAGTTTTTCACATGAAATAAAAACACTATGAGAATGATAGATTAGTTTTACTTATGAGAGGGATGTGATGACAAAACAAACTTATGCTATGGAGGTGATTGTGTTTTTAATGAAAGGGACATGGATTTTTCAGATTCTTGACCAAGGAAATGAAAGAGTTTATTTATGTATCTAGGAGGCCTTCAGAAGGTCATCAGAGTAATGAGGCAAGTGAAATATGTTTTTATTTGTGAATGCTCTTGGAGTTAACCAAAAGGGTGTAGACATAATAGTATTTAATAGTTTTCATGACCAGGACCTCCACTATTTCTGAACATTAACCATGATCTTGTGACGCCATTTTAGAAGGGAAACAGTATGAGTAAAAACACTTGTTATGTGAATGTGTACTGTAAAATAAACTTCCAGCCCCTTTAAAAGCCTTGAAGTTGTGTAAACAGATATATTTGCCTGAGTAAATTAATTTAATGCAAATGTATAAGATCAAATTGCACAGAGAAAGTGGAAATAAAAGTTACTTTCTCTTAAAAATATTTTAGGTGGTAATGAGATTATTCTGTTAGGGTGAACAGTAAAGCTGTTGAATAAACTGGGATTTTGTGAGGGTTTTTTTTACTCATAATACAGAATAGGAAATATGCCTCTATGGCTCTAGAGGCATTAAAAGTGAAGATAATGCAAAATCATCTTTCATACCAGAGAGAATGAATATTTTATTTATACACTTCTTAGACAAGGAGGAAATACTAAACTGCTAGACCACTGAACCATGGACCTATTTTTTGGTTACATGGAATTTTTTTCTTCCTTTGTATTCAGAATGGTACTAAATAAAAATACTTTATATGTATTTCTTATCATGTGGACACATTAGTCTTTTTGATCGAGAGTTGTGAAAGCAAAGGGGAATATTATTTTTAATTTTTAGAAATTATTGTGCGTTCTTCTGCTTAAAAAATATGCTGAGAAATATTCAGTTTTCCTATAACCATTTGTGAACATACAGTATTCCTGGTGTGTGACCCTTGTTACAAAATTTATAATGCAGTGGTTCTCTCTTTTTTATTTTGATTTTTTAAAATTTTAATTGTCTTGACATTTTGTAAGCTATCAGGTTATGATATGTGCTCTTTGGTGAAAGATGCTTAGTTTTGGAAGCAGTGTTTTCTAAGTACAGAATAAACACATTTTGATAATAAATTTTCTCTTTTGGTAGGAGTGCAGTGTTTTGTAAGATGAAAAATTTCTTTTACAATTTTATTTGCATTTTTTAACAAATAAATTATGGTGTGCTGATAGTCATGTTTAATACAAATACATGTAAACTATACTTAAAAAAAATTGCGAGATAATGGGAATCATGGATAATTTATATTGGGAATTTAGATTTATTTTTCTAACCCAGATATTTAAACCGCTTTGAAGATAGTGGTTGTCTACAGTTATTTAGTATTTCAAACTGGATATGTTCCAAGGGTGTTGTTTTGTTTAGTACTAAATAATTTGGGGGATAAAATAGACCAGAAAAGAACAAGTCATCTTTTGGTGCCTGGTGTCATCACATAACAAAAAGAAAATAAGATTAATAAGTGATATCTGTGCCACAGAAATAGAAGGAATACTTTGTGTGGCCTTTTAACAGAGGTACTTTGAGTTCTGTATCTAAAAATCATGTTGGAGTACACATGATCTAAAAATCATGATCTAAAAATCATGATCTGATCTAAAAATCATGTTGGAGTAATTAAGAATGATTTGTGTACCCTTTCACTATTACCAAAATAAAACAGGAACACTCGTCTTGATAGCCAGTTGTTCAGTCCTCTTAAAAACCAGGGAGAAACTTTGTAAATCCACATGCATTCTAAAAAGGTACCTTATGAAATTATGGTTCTCCTGAGTATTGAATTGAGTATACTGCAAAATTTTGGGGTTGTTTTCATACTTAAGGTGTTTTAAATTAGTTAATGTTACCATTACGTAGGTGATGAGGCCAGCTGGTAAATGTAATGTAAAATGCTTCTTTTAACTCTTCAGCTCTTACACTCTAATCTATCTTCTCCTCTTGTATCATAGGCAAATTAGTGATACTAACTCCTGGAGAGATGCATAATGATGAGGGCAAGGACAGCAATTCCGTTCTCTTCATTCTTCCCCTCCCCTCAAATGGGAAGCTGGGGTAGTGAATTGTTACAAAATGCCTCAGAGCGAGTATATATTCTCATGAGAGCTGAGGTAGCAGGGGTGCACAGGACATCTAAAACTTAAGTTGGTCTTAAAATGCTTACAAAGAAATTTTGTTTTTTAACTTGTTTGTAAAAAAACCACTTATGTTGATGGATTAATGAATCCCTTTCAGTTAATAATGGAACATGTTTTGCAGCCATTAGTAAGCAGCAACGTTTTATTTCATGAAGGACTACACATTTGTTTTGTAAGAAGATTTTTTTTCTAATGAAAAGGAACCACTCAGAGTTATAAACTGAGATTGTGAAAAGATTGAAGATCTAACTGAATCATTAAAAGTATATGTTAAGAAATGGGTATAATTTCCTTTTCAGTTAGATTCCTTCAAAGATGCAGGAATAGAAATATTTCTATTTTACTTTTGGGTGCTCATAGAAATTGGTAGTACTACTGGAGCTTTAAGCTGGAAGTTGTTGAATTTCTGTTTGATTAAGCAAATTGTTGAATTTACTGAAGGTGAAGAAATAGATTCTGGCAGTTAGCTAAGATGAGCCTTGCCTTCTGCTGTTCACTAATGAAATTTGGGTGTCCTAAGAACTTGAGTGTGAGGACAGATTATCCATGCCTTATTTTTGTCAGTGTTCTGTAATTGGAATATGGGGTCATGAATTATATGCATGTTTGCCAATAATAATTACTTTGTCATAGCTTTTATGACAAATATAATTTAAGTTGATGCTTGTGGAAAGCAGGCAGTGTATCAGTCCTGTTGAATAGGGAAAGTCCTTTCTAGTTAAAGTTATAAATAAATCTTTGGAACATAAGCTTCATTTTCCACCATTTCTGCCTTTTGTCTTCTGAGGGAGTTATGGCAAAAGAGCCCTGTATTTGTATATAGCAGTCTTTATTTGTGTGTATTTCTAAGATAAGTTTGTGCTGAATTACCATTAATTTAAAATGAGTTTGGTTTATATTTATGGTCAATCTAATAGTATAATGTATTCCTAAGAAGTTATATCATTAAATATTATTAGGAACCTATGCTAATAAGTGCCTGGTTTGTTTGGTGGAACCTTAGGACTAAATCTGTAAGTAAATACTTTAAGTATTGCAGCTTCCCATGGAAATAATTTAAAAATGAAATTGAATTTTTACTTAAATTTAAGTGTGGTTAAATTATAACAGAATTTATTTGTAATTTCCTACTCACAGAACTAGGATCTTAAATATTGTAAAGTATATTATTTAGTTTTTTGTAAAATTTAATAGTATTCTACTGTAATATTTTGATCTTTCTTTTGACCCTCCTTTTGACCCCTTTTGACCCTAAAAAGTAGTTTTGAAAGTGTTAGTCAAAAGAGAGGCAAGGTCATCTTTCCATTTGTGGGAAAGAGGCGTCATCTGATAATATTAGAACAGAGATAGTAAGATAAATTTTAAGCTAAGTAGGAAGTACCTATGTAAGCACATAAGTGTTGTAAAGCATCTTCTCTAAAAACTACTTCATTACTTTTTTTAAGATGTTCATGTGATGATATTTAATTTCTTTCCTGAAAGAACAGTGGTAGCCTGACTGCCTCAGTTTACAGCATAAAGATATTTTTGTATATTAGCAATCTTTTTGCTTTATATTAATTTTTTGTATGTATTGCATACTTGTGAATTCAGTTGAATTCACCTCTGATTGTAACTAGTCCCTTATAAATGCTTTTGCTCTGTGTGATTTGCCTGCATCTTTTGAAATTAATGTATTCCAGAAGTCTTAGTAAAAAAGAGTTAAACCAAAATTATACCAGCATTTAGGCCAACTGCACATCATCATAGGTTATGGCACGCAAGGATTTCAGGGGAGACAGACCAGGGAAATGCATATTGAGTATGTGAGACCTTAAACACTGTATTGGAGGGTGTAGCCACATGCTTCCTGCGGGGCAGGTTTCAGAGTGGGTGGCATGTGCGCCTCAATCTGTAGCAGATAACAATGCATAGGTAAGGCAAGAAAGTTCTAGGACTAAATTGGCAGATGAGCTTTTTGCAAACTTAATCTCTTTTCAAACATAAAACTGGATTTTAGTAAGCCCACCCTGACTCTTTCCTTCTTCCTTGGTGCCCAAATAAAGCTTGCTTAAGCTGGTGTCCAACCAAAATGGAGCAAAAATTTGTGGAGTAAGGAATTGGGAGAAAAAGGGTTTCTTCTACCATTAGTATTGCCTTATGTAGTGAATACTTAACTTCATGACTCTTCTATATTTATGTGACAGCATATTTTTACTCTAGCAGAGTTTATTTTTGTGAGGAATATTTTTGCAACTTTTATTTATGTATGTTGCATGGAAGAAATTACATATTAAGATTTACTTACAGACAGTGCAGTGCACGTGTTTCAGAGAACATGATATTCGTTCTGTGCCAGTTGCTTTTATATTACTATCTTTTTTTTCCAGTTACTTCTGTTTGAGCTTCTGTAGGTGTTCATTAATTGTGAGGCTTTTTAGTAGGAATTTGAGTGGCTATTGTTGTTGCACCTCAGTCTTTCTTTTTGAATTATCATCTCTGTTTTTTCCTTTTTGCACTTTCATTTATTGAATAGGATGTAAAATAAACTAATACTTAGAAATCTAATTCAGAGTAGGTGAAATATTGAACTTCTGTAAAACAATGCAGAACTAGAATTCGTATATAATGGGCTGCAATACATAAAAAGAAAATGATTAAATCATATCTCACTTATCATAGATCTTTTTGATAGGAGCAAAATCTGTGCCATTAGTTCCAGACCAGCATATTTCCCATTCACAATGCTTTAGTGCATAACTTATAAATCTATCCTCATCATCTTATATTACTTTTTCAAAGCAAGTCTAACATGAAGCAAGATACGAAGAATGAAAGTCAGTGAAGGTCGACTAGACAATTCAATTACTAAAGATTCTTGGAAGAACAGTACTGTGATCTGTAACAGAATTGTGTGTGAATTTCTGTCTTTGTTGACAAGGGTCATTTCTGTAGAACTGCAGGGTTTTTTTTAATGGTAATCTAGTTTTAGATTATGGTAGTCTAATCTCTTTGTATAATACATCAGAATGTCAATTGTTTAAAAATTTGTTAGTTGACAGAAGCCATATTTATAATACACATTTTGTGTACCTGTTTTATCTCCTAAGGTTTAATGTACAGCTACACATTGCATAACAAAGAGGCACTGTTAAGGTGCATAATCATTGCATACATATCACTGCTAATTTTCCATGCTTTTCTTTTTATCACTCATTTGTTTTTCTTTCATTCTGCTGAGTAGACCCTTTCTTGCTGGTATAAACCACATTCATATGGTAAAAGAGGTTACTATTTCTGGCACCTACTTCTGATAGAAATACTGACCCAGACTGCATGTTGGAGTTAGTACAGAAGTTTAAGTCTGTATAGAAACCATTGGTGTTGGACACTGCAGATGATGAATAAGAAGAAGGCCTAGTTAAGCAGAAGAATAGTTGTTTCCAGTCTTCAAAGCATCCTTGAACTTTAACTTTGTTGCTTCTGTATCACAGAATCACAGAATGAGTTATGTTGGAAAAACTTCTGGGGTAACTAAGTCCAAGCTTTGACCAAACATTTTGTCAAATCAGCACTGAGTGCCATGTCCAGTCTTCCTTTAAACACCTTCAAGGACAGGGACTCCACCACCTCCCTGGGAAGCCCATCCCAATATCTGATCACCCTTTCAGATATGGCTGAACTTTACCTACTTTTTTTTTTTCCTCTTGATACAAATAGGTCTAATGAAAAAAAAACCAATACCAACCAATCTTATGCATACCAACATTGTATCATTATGGTTTTGAACCATATATAAATAAATCCTGATAGGATTTAGTTGTCTGGTGTTGTAAATGAAAACTCGGTGATTGTACTTGACTATCATTTTACACATAAGTTTTAAATAAATTCCCAGTCGCTACATGTTCTTCTTTTCCCCAAACCCTGCAAAAAAAAAGAAGAACAAATAGGTGTCATATAAATTTTAACCTTTTAGCAGATGTTTAGATTACAGGTATTTTGATCTGGTATTTCCATGCATAGTCTCTTACTTTCATCTTAGGAGAAGCCATTTTAATGAAATTGCAAGTGTGTGTGTATGTAAATACAGTTATACATATATGTATATTCTTTCCCAGCTAATAACAATCACAAGAAATTGGAGTCATATTTAAAGTGTTTAACCAAACAGAATATCAAGTAGTCTTCATTATAGGCTGTCTGAATGGGAAGCATGTTATTAAAAAAATCAATTGCTATAAATGACATAGGGTCTGATAAAGAAGTAATGAATTCCTAGATACTGGTATAACAAAGGACATAGTGAGAGGAAGGTACAATTGATTGATACAATTTTTACTGTGTTTCCCAATAAAAGTTGAAGTAATCTTCTCCTGATAGTAGAGTTTTATTGTCTGACAGCAAAAGACAGAAACACTGCTTTTTTTATTTATAAGCCAAGATTTAAGAACAAATTGTTTGCAGTAGCAAAATATATGTCTAAACTACCATAGTAATTGTAAAGCGTAATCATGTTATGTTGCACTCCTTTTGACTGGAAAATCATGAGGCATACAGAGGTAATGAAGAATCTTTTTCTGATTAAAAAGATGCTGCATATCTAAAAAGCACTGAAAAGGTTCACTGCTAATCTGTAAATTATTTAGTATAAATGGTCATAATCTACTGTTATTAATTTTTATTAAACTATTTTTTCCCCAGGTTTTGTTTAGATTACAGAAATTATTATAGTATGCAAAAGATATTTTAAGACATAGTAATTTTATTATTTGTATTCAAAATATCGGTTTTCAAAGTTTTCATGCACCTAAATGTTGGATATAAGTAAGAATTTTTTTGTAAATTGAAGTTTTAAACTCTTTAATGAATTTGTGATATTAGGCTTTTATGCTACTGATTTTTCATTACTACATTTTCTTGATAGGTAGGACAAAGCTGTCTGCAACAGAGAATTACACTTGAATCTTCTGTAGGGAGGGTAGACTAAGATTGTAATAGAGTCCTTCTCTAAGATCATTAGCTGAATCAGAGATTCAGCCCTGGTTTGGTTCTGGTAGCATCATAAGTATTGTAAATTTCTAAGCCTTTGACTTGTGATTGTATTTGTCACAGGTTTTTGGTAATCAATATCTCAAAAAAAGTAATAGTTGGTGTGGCTGTCCTTAGCTGAGAAGAATGTGTAAAAGTAAAAATGTAAAGCTGTGTCAGATCAAATCAGAAAAGAAATTTCTTACTCTAGTGGTTTGCTTTCGTTCAAGCAGGCAGACCTGATGTATGGGTCTCTGCAGATACCCCATGATCACTACCCAATTTGTGATTGAATCTGTTCAGCTGGCCCTTTTTCCTTTCCTTTTTCCTGTTTTCAGTTTAATTGGGTTCTAAATACACAATGCTAAAAGGCTTGCCTTTTATTTTATTTGGCAGATGTGCAGCATTAAAAATACCTACTCTCTGAGAAATTGTTGCTTTGAGAAAACTGCACTAGATCTGTAACAATTTTCAGTTACCCCAAAGCAATACAGGTTTTATGAGGTAGTGGTTCTATAAACCCATATCTCTGGGTTATCTCTTCAAAAGTTATTCTGCCAGAGTCCTCACCAAGGTCACCATATGCTGCCAGAGTGCAGGAATGTGACATCTTGGGCAAGTTGGAGCTCTGGGTGATGGTGATCCACAGCACAGCAGGAATAGTGTTCCTATATGAATTCACCTGAGGCTCAGCTGTGCACTACATCTTTCGAAACTTGTTTTGCTTTTTGGTTCTGTGGGAACAGGAAGACACCCATAGAAATTCTGAATGTTCTTAGCATTCAGGAGTTAGGATTCCAGACACAGTGAGACATTCCTGAGCCGTGCAGCTGGAAAATACAGGCTTTGTCCCACAGTCAGTATATGGTTTTTCATTACTGCCATTTGCACTGGGAATACATGCTTCTCAGAGAAAAGAAGAAAAACAAAAACAAACCTTACTCATTTAAAGGAAGGTGTGTAGGTGTCGTAAGTGTACCCATGTCAGTATTACATTCTTCACAAAGTTTGTTTTGATCATTTAGTCTACTTACAAAGCAATGTATTTATACACTAGATTGTGTTTTCTAGTTATTAAATTTTACCAGGTAAACTTGATTATAGATGAAAAATAGTTGTACAAATAAATAAA
Source organism: Urocynchramus pylzowi (assembly GCA_013397555.1). NCBI lineage: Eukaryota > Metazoa > Chordata > Aves > Passeriformes > Fringillidae > Urocynchramus > Urocynchramus pylzowi. The sequence goes on from VZRH01003212.1 coordinate 86,884, forward strand.
TCTCAATAATAAACTAGATAACATCTCCGTTTGGCTGATAACTGACACAGTGGTATATTGCCATGAGATTACCTAGTCTCATGTGAGAAACAGATGTAATATTACTTTTAGGTTGAAATCTTCAGTTGCTGTGTTTTAGTTAAAAAGAAATACAAGACAAGGCATATAAATTCAAGATAGCTCATGATTCTAATTCTTTGCAAAGTCAATGGTGGGTATAATGTAAGTCTACAAGATGACAATAACAAATTTGTTATATTTTCATTTTTGTATATAATTTATGAAAATAGTGGAGAGTATTGTCTCTTGGGTTACTTGCACATAAATTGGATGACAGTAAGATCTGAATTTGTGGCTATCATCTCTTGCCTTGTGTTTCTTTTTCTCTGCCTTCTGCCAAAAATATTTTTTCTTCCTAATTTTCAAGTATATATGTCCATGCAAACTGTGCTTACCTAATAATCTCTCTCAAACTCTTGAAATAAATAATAGTAGTGGTAATAATAATACTAAAAGTCTAAATGAGCCGCTTGCCAATGTTGCATAGAGATTTCTTAAGCTGTGTTAAGTATGTGCTTGTATCACCTATTCAACTGTTACCTGTTTATCTTTTCTGTAGGTGACAGATCAGTCAGTGAAAGCTTTTGCTGAACATTGCCCTGAGCTACAGTATGTTGGTTTCATGGGCTGCTCTGTTACTTCAAAAGGAGTCATTCACCTTACCAATGTAAGTATCATAACTACTTTGTGCTAGTCACTAGTGTTTTGGACTATAGCCATAGGTATCAGCCAGGATAAGATTATGTGTATGATTTATAGCACTGACATGGACAGAAACATGATTGAGTGAACTTTGCATTATTTAGATTTCACTGTATAAAAACACTTCACCAAAAAAATATTTATGGGATTATACATTTTCTCACAAGTAACAGTGATGTTCAGGTCAAAACTCTTTAAAATGTGTAATTTTAGCTGATTCCATTGCAAACAAAACAAAATTCCATTTTAAAATGCAAAATTCTAATTGCAAGAGATTTAGACAGACCTCTGGTTGCAACAGTGTACCCCCTGTGTACATACATTTTGACTATATTCGTCTTCTTATTTGATATCGATAATGTGACTGATACATTTTATTTTCTTGCCTTTTTCTTTTGCATAGAAGGAGTGAGTGATGTGTGGAAAAACTAACTTGAGTGAATCTGCAAAAAGTAATTTAAGTTTTTGGTAAAATGGATGACTTGAATGAGGTGGACAAATACCATCTAATTAAAATTTGTAACTGAAAGTAAATTCAGGGATCATGCAAACATGAAAATGGTTAAAGAGATCTTGAGGTAGGAAGTAGAGAGCATATTTAATGAAAATGGAGTGTGACTGGTGAAGGCAAAGGTTTTTTTGATGCAGCTGTGAAGGTCTCCTATTGTTGTACAGAGCCATTCAGCATATCTGTAAATTACTTTCATAACTTTAGAGCTGCTTAGCTGAGGCTATGGAAGAATTGAAAATATTTTGGAACACATGCAAAAAGAAATAAGCCAGGGAAATTAATTTGTGTGATAAAGTTACAGGACCTCAAAGGATGCCATTTCAAAATAACTGTGTATTGAAGTGTTGAGTAAGAGGTGTGCATGTCTGTTGGAGAAAGAAATGATACAAATATTTTCATATCCTATGAAAACTACCTATATATAACTATAGATTATGTTTGTATATACACAACATAAATATAGGAGGTACAAAATTTAAACATTTTCCATAGACAGGGTATGTAATCCAAGGCTTTGTGGGAAATTTCCACAAAGATCACTTTTCAGCTGCATGTTTTGATTACTGCATTATTCTGACCTAGATTTATTGACTATTTAATAGATGTTAGCTGTCTTATCCTTCAAGAAAATTACTTTATAATCACATTTATTAAACTGAAGAAGAGGCAAGATCTTGACTTTTTATTAATGTGTTTCTGATTTTCATGTGTTTAATAATAATAAATTATTAGAAATCCTGATTTATATTGGAGAGACCTTGTTGAACATAATCCTTCAGAAAATATCTAAGAGGGTGCTTAGACTACTAGTATGTAATTAATTTGTAAGTAATTGATGCATGTTGGGCCTTGAGATTTAGGTATTTCAGTTTCTTTCCCTCAAGCTGTATCTGTACAACTTCTGTAGGCTGTGAATACTGCAAAGACAGTGATGTGATAACACTGAAAGTTAGGGATTGCCTAACCTCGAGAAGGCTCAAGGGAGACCTTATTGCAACCTTTCAATACTTAAAGGGGGTTTATATGAAAAATGGGGAAGACATTTTAGAAAGACCTGTAGCAAGTAGTACATTTTTTAATTATCTGCTGCATCTGTCGTTTCCAGAATTCATCTGTTGATGACACAATTTTTTGTTCTAACAATCTGTGGTTGGTTTTGTGTTGAGTACTTAACTGGTGTTTCATAAGTGTTTAGTATTATTTCCAGTCTGGAGTTCCTAGAGAATGTGGAATCAGCTCTTTGCTCTCCATGGCCTATGAATGTGTTCCTTCAGGCTGTGCAGAGCTAGTTGCCTTCTGTCCTGCTTCCTGTGTGCAAAGTGGAGATAACAGCAGTGGCCTTGGTCGTAAAATTGCTTTGGGGCTGATGGATGTATAAAAATTGAGTGGTTTATTGTTACTGTATTTTCCCCTTAGTAATGTTAGCTCTCTTTAAAAACACTGCCACTTGAAAAATTCTAAATTACAGTGCTGCTGCATCACGGAGCTTTTTTATAATAGCTAATTGTGGGGTATGGAAGAGAAAGTGTTGTATACGTAAGAAAAAGAAGAAAAATTCAGAGTTTATTTTCACTCTTTTTCATTCAAACTCTTGTTTTCATTCAAAAACAATTTGCTTTTTGAGCAAGACTGTGATCATGTTGGTGCCTTTTTTCCTTGAAGTTATTATAAACTGAAAAAAACCCAAAAACTGATTAAAATAAATAATGATTTTTGGGTAAGTTGAGAGGCACTTCATGTACATACACAGAAAGAAGGGGGAAAAAGGTGTGTTTATATGCAATTCACAGTTAGACTCTCGATGGAAACCAGTTGTTTGTTCTGATGACCTGAATGTTTCATTTTCCTTTAGTTTTAATGTGTCAAACATTGTTACAAAAAAGTGAATGACCTCCTCCATGACATCAGAGTATTTAGTCCAACACTTAGCTATGTTGTTTCTGTGGGGGCAGGAAGAACATGTGTTGTAGTTTATCTTCTGTTTTCACCACATCTCCACTTACTGTTTTCTTATTTTAATCTTTTATTACAACTTATTATTTAATTAGCTTTCTATGTTTTGTTTTTGGTTTTTGTTTTTTTTTTTTGTAATTTGATATATTGTAATTTTTTTTCTTGTTTGCACTCTTTCTCCCATCCACACATCCTTATCTCTCAAGAGTTTATCCCTGGTTATTTTTTACTTTGCTTTTCCTGTAAGTGTGAAGATCTAGACAAATGTGAAAGGTGCCTGTGCACATTAGGTGATTGTGTAGAGCGCAGAAGAGCCAGAAGAGTAGTCATTGTTCATTAACTGTGTGGGAATAAGAAACTTTGTATTCTTTCTAGTGAGGTAGTGATTTTGTAATGTTACATCTTTAACCTCAAGAGCAGTGGCATTTTCCTCCCCTGTTGTGGTAATTGCTTCTCAGCAGTTTAATTGTTGCATTTTAATAGAACTTCAACAGCTGGCATCAGCAAATCTTGACATCTAGATATAATTTTATTACCACCCCACTTCCTTGGCTTTTTCTGATATATATGCAAGGGCAATTGCTTTGTAGCAGTATACTCTATGCTTCTACACCATGTACTTCTGACAGACTGTCAGGTAAATTTTGTTACAGACATCTAATTATGTATGAATCCTTGTACAGAGCCTCGACAGAAAAAAATTTCTAACTTGTTCTGCTAATCACCAATGCATGAAGACAGTTAATCTAAGAACAGTTTTTGGAATAATGTGATCTTCACTTCCTCTTCATTTCATAATAGTTACCCATGTCCAATCCAACTTAGTGATACCTGTGTCTGAGTTGGTGGTCAGTATGAAGTCAATCAAAATTGAGATTTATGGAGCAAATTCTTTGGGCTCATTCAGTGTAGACGTCAGCAGCGTGACAGATACATAATGATAATCTATGTATGACAGGACTGATTTTACAAAAGCCTTTCTGAACCAGGATAATGTATGGTTTCTTTCTAGTAAATGATTTGTTTTGACACCAAGTGTTCTGCTTTTTGCTCTTTTTATGGTAGTATTTCAGCATACCTTCTGATCTTAAAATCATTAAGCTTCCTGACTAAGGGTATGATTGCTGTTCTTCACCTAGGTATGGAGAAAACAGTATCTTAATCAATTTGCATAATGAGCTGGATTTCATAAGACAAAATATGATTTATTTCAATCTGTTTGCCTTTAGTAATGAGTCCTTTTAAATATTAGTCTGCCAGTGACAGGGAAAAGGCATTAAGTGAGGGTTTTTGAATACAGTGATTCTGGGACATTCTTCATGAGTGTTGGCTTGAAACTTTACCTGATATGGTGCAAAGTGAATGTTTTTGCATCTTGGCAAACTGAACCTGATGATTTTGTTGAGTGAAGTTAACTGTGTCCCTCTTAAGAGATTCTTGTTGCTATTTTGAAAAATTTGATGGTTTTACCCAACTGCCATTTCTTTCAATGAAGTAAAAAAGACGTTGCAGAGATGACTGCATGGTTGAAAGTGTTGGGTCTAGGAAACTTCACTTCCCCTCTACCGCCTCAAAAAAATTCATTAGAAGTACTCGACAGTAAATAACATGAGGATGTAAACTATGAATCAGTAAAAATGTAATTCTACAGCAACTTCTATAGTTTATAAACTGGAAATGAGTCTTGTAACACAGATACTATATGTGCAGTTTATATGTGTGTGCAAGTCCCTACTCTAGAAGTAATTAAATCTTTGTGCTTGCAACACAGTTTTTGATTGCTTGTTTGTTACTTAAGCAATGGGGCCTCAATGCTTCACAGTACCTAAGAATTGAAATAAAAAATTATTAATATGCAAAACATTCTAATCAGTCTTTTGGAAAATAGTCTCCTTTTTAACTATTCAATAATTTCCAATTCTTTAGGCCATGTATGATTACTGTTCTAGGATCATAGTATATCTCAGTTGCGTAGTTCAGTTATGGCAGCTCTTCAGTAAAAATTAATGAATGTGAGTGCCTTTTTAAGAAATAGTTCATAGATTCTATTGACATTACAATACAAAGAATGTGGTTTACAGTTTTTTTCACTTTGCTGTTTTTCATTTCCTGCAATCATACATTTGCTTTTGGAGACTTAAGTCAGAGCAGTTTATTCCCTGAAGGCATGTATACACAGAGTGTCAAGAAAGTTAAGCTTAATTAGCAAAAGATCTGAGTTTAAAGCTCATTAAGTCTTTATAAAGGCTTTCCTTCAGAAATAATTTGGCTGTCATACTGAAGAGGATAAATCTTACATGAATTGTTTAGTGGTGGACTTGGCAGTTTTATGTTTCAGTCATACTCAGGCTTAAAATTCTTTTCCAACCTAAATGATTCTATAGTTCTGTTCTCTTCTATGCTTTTTAGTGCAGCATATCTACAGGAATTCTGGAAGCATGCAATGGGAAAAAATTTGTGTACCCATTATGTTAGCAATTTCAATAAAATAACATTCTAAATATTCACAGGAGTTGATACACCCACACATAAATTACCTATGAACCCAATGGTAATAGTAATTATCTATCACCTAAAGCACTGCATGTATTTAAATATTCCAAGTTTCAGTAGTCAAGTTAGAAATCTTATTAATTGTATGACATTCAGGGACACAAACAGTATGATAATCTCTAAATCTTCAAATATATCATTTGGCATAAAATTTCATTTAAGCCAACCAGCAAAAGTATTTAAAAACCCCAAAGGTTTTAGCATATTTTAAAATATTTGAGATTCAAAAGTAATGATATCATTACTTTTGTGTAAGTGATAATCAGTAATTTCAGCAAGAATATGTTTATAAATATCGCACAAAATTTGTCTGTGTTGCTGCTTTTTAAAAACTATGTTATTTTCTTTTCCTATTTTAAGCCCTCTGCCTACTTATTTGCATTGTGTGTTTTGTCACATTAAATATTCCTTTTTCCATTAAAACATTTTGACTGACGTAGATGAGTTCAAAGTTTAAATTCAGCTCATGCATGCTTATTTGCAAAGCTATAAAATTAAGATTTCAGGAAAAGATTGGATATTTGCAGAAGAAAGGCCCTGAAATTGCTCAGTAAAATGGTGTTGCTGCATGAACAAAATAAGTTTTGGTTAAAAAAAAATAAAAGGAAAAACATTATGCATCTTAATTCTGTAAGATTGAGTGTTTAAGTCACAGAATGTCCTCTTTCTCTTGAATAAATGCTGTTTAAAGGTACACTATTTTAATATCAGGATTTATGAATTCACTGTAGAGTCTAGCATCTGTTTTTTAATTGTCTACTTTGGAGAAGTTTGATTTTTCTTTTTAATATCATACTACTTTTAGCTGTGAGGGTTAGTATTAGAATGTAAGACTTACGTGTTTTTTCTCTTCCAGTTTTTTCATAGTAGTGATTGTAGCATTTTTCCCCTAAAATTACTTCTCAGGTAAGATATAAAGTATGAAATTTGTCATTAAGTTATATATATTTTTTTAAATGAAAAATGATTACATATCCATTTATTACAATTCTCTCTCTGGTAATGGAGAGAATGTCTCTTAAGTAGGCAGGGAGGTATTCTTTTCATAGATTGAAATAATATTCAGATTGATCCAAAATTGTCTCAAAAGCAAGTGTGTCTTCAATTCTGCAGGTCTTGAAAGCCGTTGACACTTCTGTAATGGCAATCTTGAGGTTGTAAAGACCATATTGTACTTGTGTATGTATCAATCTGAAACAGTCTCTTCAAACTTCTAAGACACAAAGGTTTTCCTCACTGAGTATGCTGTGCCTGAGAAAAAGAAGAATTAACCTATCAAGTAGGTCAGGTGTTTAAAATGAAGGAATGTGGCAGTAAAAAAGGCAAGTCATGGTTGAGTTACTGTATTCTGAATGTAATGATGGACTATTACTAGTATGAAGGAAAGAAGCAATGAGGGAATGATCATTTTCCTGTGATGGTAAAGGACAAAATCTACGTTGAAAACCCTATTAATTTGGTGGACAGGAATACTAGGAATTCAGTTTAGTTTTTAATTCCAGCCATGCAATGCCAATGTTTTTTTTTCCTGGGAAACCACAAATGCTTTCTGCTCCACTCATCATTGCATCATTAAGGTAGATAACATATGGTTATTACCTCTTAACCTAATTTGAAGCCATGTTTTTTAGGCATTTTTAAAAGAAGCACTGGCCCCTTTCCATGCGTTGATGCTTTAGTGTAAATTTGTGCATTTTAGTCTGTAAGTAATAATAATGGCAAAAGAATCACCAGTATTGTAATCTTCTCGTAAGAAGAATGTTGTTGAGAAAGAAAGCTTGGGGTTTTCTTAAGTGGGAAGATTTTCTACTTGTCTTTTAAGTTCCTTAGTTATTGTCATAGAACATATTCATTGTTGAATTGTCCAGCAGGTGTATTTTATATGTCATAGGCATAGACTACATTATTGCCTGCATGGTTTAAAGGCTGAAATATCTAGTATGAATAGCTGTATAAAGGTGAGGAAATCTACAGTTGCTGAAAACTTCCCCTTCTTATAATTTATGCAGGAAAAATTGAGAAATTTGTTATGAGCTTTTTTTCAGCACATAGAAGATAAACTTCATGCTGGAGCAGTATGTATGAAATGAGAATAGACAGAGCTTGTAAAAGGTGTCTATTTTACCTACACAGTATCAATCACTATCTGCTCTGCTCCCTAATAGGCAAAAAATTTTATCAGAATTTCAGTGGGAATACAGCAAGTACCTCCACAGTGATACCTGTGGTAGTATCATAATAATAGAAATATTATTGTCCTAGATTCTGTAGATGTACCCTGCAGATGTTCCTCTGAGGTGAGGGTTCTTGCTATTACACTTGTCTTGCAGAATTTTTGGGAATGATATGTAGTTTATCTTCAGCTTTTCTTTGGAGGCTGTTAAAGAACAAAACTCCAGTTTCTGTGGAAGGCTACCTACATTTGAAGTCCTTTTCTCTTCCTTTTCTCCTTTTCTTCTCACCCCGTGCTGCCACCTCTCCCCCTACCCACCTGCCCTAAATACATTGACTTAATAATTAACTACTGAAGTGGACCAATTATATGATCTCAGTTGGATGCCTTTACCTAATCAAATCCTTAGTGACTTAAATCACTGATGAGGATCATTTTTTCTCTCTTACAGGGAAAGTAAATTTAATTAAAGTGTCAATATTGCCTAATGCAATTATTTTTCCAGAGTATAACAGAGATTATTTCAGACAGCTTAAAAAGCAAACAGTACTTGGAGGTTATTATGACTAAAGTGATACTGGAGAACTCCGTAATTTTTTTTTTTTTTTTATCCATAAGTCATAAAATTTGTAAGTCATGAAAGTTTGCTTTTGAGGGATGCAAGAATGATTAACAGTAGTAATAAGTCAGCTTAATCAGTGCATAACTCCTAATTATATTGTTTTGTGACTCCAAGTTTGTTGTTTAGAATATCCAGTCTGTTATTGATAACTATGCAGGTGAGACTACAGTATAAATACTGTATTTTCCATGAAGTTTGTAGTATTTATTTACTTTGAAAGTCTTATGCTCTGGAGTCATTAATTGCATTCATTTGAATCTAAGCACAAACATGTTGTCTCACTTCCTTCCATGCCTTATGTTTCTTATGGCTAAATGAGTTGATATTTTACCTTGGTATCTTACACTCCATGTATTTAAGAGGAGGAGGAGGGCGTAGGCCCTTATTGTAGGTTGTATGGCACCTTGAGTGAGAATGTCTGTATTTTGTGTAGTAACTAAGTGCCTGAATCATAACTTTGCTCAAGCTGAATTCTGTGAATATCTCTGGTATATTTGCTTTTTGTAAAAGATATAGTAATCATATCTTTTATGACTAGCTTGCACATACTGTGCAATTTCCAAAAAAATTAACAGTTTTTTCAACAGTTATGTATGTGAATGAATTTCAGATTATTTCTTTCTCTCATATTTGTCTCAATAGCTAAGAAATCTTTCAAGCTTGGACCTACGTCATATCACAGAACTGGACAATGAAACCGTGATGGAAATAGTAAAGAGATGCAAAAACCTTAATTCTCTCAATCTGTGTCTGAACTGGATCATTAATGACAGGTAACTTCATTAGAGCACTCCAAAAGCAGTGTAATGCAAATTTTACTGGTTCTGTTAGTTGAGAATAATTCCTCATGGCTTGGGGGTTGGAGGAGATTGATTAAAGCAAACAGTGTTTGCTGAGTGCTTCTTCTTACTTGTTTTGGGTAAATCATCCAGACACCTATTTTGTGGAGTGTTTGCCTATTTCTGCAATGGAGGACAGTTTAGTTATAACCAGATAGCAGCACTAATTTGTTTAATGCAGATTTTAGGAGAATGTGCTCTGTACAAAGAGTGATTGAAATGTTCAATTGCTATTCAGCTGACTCATTCAATAGGCATCCAGGATTTAGATAAATTTACATGCACTCAAACAATGAAGCATACATTTGACTATATAAGTAAAAATAAACTGCTGCTGAATTAAATAGTGGAATTCCTGCAGTTTTAGAAAGCAACAAGTTTGTTTGGCTGGTTTCGGTTTGGTTTTTTTTGGTGTTTTTTTTTTTTTTTTTTTTTGTTTGTTTTTTGGGTTTTTTGGTGGGTTTTTTTGTTGTTTGTTTTTTTGTTTTGTTTTGGGTTTTTTGTGTGTTTTTGTTTGTTTGTTTGTTTTTGTTTTTTGTTTTTTGCAAAGAATTCCAGAATCAAGATGGAAGAATGACTGGGTTATTACCTAGCCTTTTCCTTTTGACCAGAATACCTCAAATCCTGCTGTATTTCAGTCTTTTGATCAACTAATTTATTTCAACATCAAGTATGTGGACAAAGATTATGTATAGTTATATGACAGATCAGATGAAAAAGGAGAATTTTAAAAGTGAACATTTTCTTTTAAAACAAAAAAATTTAGCAAAGTCAGTGTCTGAGGGTACACAGGAAAGAATATTTTTAATTACTCCTACCAGACTATTTCCTTATAACTGCTGCTTTAAAAAAAACCGAAAATGACACTTTTAACAGAAAGGGGTTCTAAAACAGTTTCTAAACCAGAATAATGTGTTCTAGCAGTTGTACTTCTTTCCCATTATTACTTTTTGGTTTTTTTAATAAGGTATGCTTTCAAGGTTTTCAAAAGTCATTAAGGGTGTACTGATGTGTAGGTGAGCTCAGACTTTGGTGAAAGTGTAGTATTCTAAAAGTAATAAAATTGCATTGTGTTCAATAGGAAGTACCAGTAACTTTTGCCATAACTTCTTTTAGCCCTTAAGACAGTTTTTTTGATTTATTGGTTTAGGTCAGACATTTGATGAAACTTGATTGGTTTTGAAAGCATTCAATTGCCTCATCTTTCTGTCTGTAGGGCCTTATTTTCACATGTGGAATGAGGTTACTGGAAAATTCCAGGATAAGCTAGAAAAAATAATAAGGATAAAAATTCAAATTAAAAAAACAAGCAGTTTTCAGGTTTTAATCAAAGTACTTAGAAACATATATCCATCTGCTTGAATGTTTTGAGTACAGCAGTCGGCTAAGTTTGATCTGAACTGCTGTCAAACTGTTCTTGAAAATCCTTTATTATAATTACTATAATAATAAGTATGTATTTTAATTCTATACATATTACTCTAAAACTTCACACTGAGTATGAATTATAAAAATTGTGAATCTTTGCAAGAAAAGGAAGCCCTTTCAAGCAGTGACAGATAATCTGCCTCTGTGTGTAACTTTTAGTTGTTTATTTTGGTTTCTTAAGGTTTTCCATTTCATGCTGTTTCTAAATGTACTTGTTAGTACTTAACGTAACAATTAAAGTTTGTATATTTGAATTATCTTCCAGTTTAAGAAAAAAAAGAGAAAATTTAGAAAATAATTAATACCTGCAAGTCTTAGGCAATTATTTGACAATTCAGATATTTTTCCTATTTTTTCTATTTTAAAAGTGGCATGAAACTCCAAATACTAGTCTGAACTGAATAAAGTTGTTTGCTTTACTCCTCCTAAAAGCTCAATTGAGAATAATGGAAAATTATATAAAAGGAACATGATGCAACTACATGACTTTATTTGAAGTAAACACCAACTTAGCACAGTATTTTGAGTGTACTCACTTTGAGAATACAAGTGAGCTTTCAAAATCTTACAGGACTGTTCAGATGCATGGGTTAAAATGCAAATTAGTTTAAATTAAGTAAAGTATTTAATTATTTAAGATATTTTTTTTTTTTTTTTTTTTTTTTTT
>VZRH01003212.1:98439-110636 GCA_013397555.1 Urocynchramus pylzowi
TTTTTTTTTTTTTTAATTTGATGCCATTGGGTGGTTCCTACTCAGAGGGAATGTCAGAGGAGATTCTGTGTCTTGATACCTTTACAGTGCGTATGAGATAGTAGCAGTCTAACGTTTTTCCTGACTCCTGGTTTTAAAATAAAAATTAGTTCCAGCTCTCCCCCACTCCCCACCCCATTATCACGCAGGTTCACTTGGGAGATCCAACTACATAGGACTTGTATTCCAGATCTTTTCAAACTTAATAGGACCGTGTTCTACTCACTTCAGAGAGCTGAGGACTGAGGCTTCTTTAAAACCTTGGAAAACTGTTTTGCTCCATTTTTTTTGTGCATAATATTGAGTGTGAAAGAAAACTAGAAAGCTTTTAAAATACCAGTATAACTTACAAGAGCTAAGTAGCTCTAAAAAGCAGTTGATTATGGCTTGGCAGAAATAAGTCACTGGTTTTAAAACTTTCTTTTAGATTTTATGATTGTTTCTAGAAATCCATTAAAATTCTTTCCATAAGCAAGAGTATAACTCTAGAACACTTACAGTCCTTTCTTACTTGTGACATGGTGTTAGAGTTAATTCTGTGATCATTATATTTCTTCTTAAATAACTTAAATTTTCAGAGTGGAAGAGCTCTGCTTGGCAGGCTCTTGCTAAAATTTTTGTTGCTGTGGTTTTTCCGCATATGCAAGAATTGATGAGGGCCGTTATTTCTGTTTTGATTGGAGCTCTTTTTTTTTTTTTTGTATGTATGCATCTAAAAAGCTTATGTGGGGCAGTAAAAAAAATAATTTACTTCACGCAAAAAATATGTTCAGTTGAGAACATATTTTGAACTCTTGACATTAGTTTTAAAATTAAGGAAAAAGAGGTCTCTTCTGATGACTTTTAGAAAAGTTTATAGAAGTTGTGAGTTAAGCAAAATCATAAAACACATATTGAAGTAATCGAACGTAATGATTTCTTCTCTAAGTATTACAGCTTACTTAAAAGCTTCATATACTATTTTTCAGATTGGTTATGTTTGTTATAGAAACAATCCTACTTCTTTCAAATATGAACAAAACCAAGCTTGCAAATTCTTTTTATATGCATCATAAGTAGATAACGTCAAGTCTTTGCAATTGGAAAGGATTGAGTACTTTATACATGGTGAGGTGAATAATATACTCTGAAGCTTGCTTTCGGTAACCTTATCACCTTGGAGTTGTTTTTATGGTCACTGCCCTTGTTCTTTTGAATTTCAGCTGATGAAGTAAAAATAGAACATCTAGAAATAAATCTTGGGGGGGGATTCAGGAAATGTAGTATGATGTGCTGGCAAAGTTTTCAGGGGTATGTGGGTGTTTTAATAGTTTGAGGAACATCTGCTATTTATTATATCCATAATGATCGGAAAGCAAACAGCAGACAGTTTAACTTTATTTTGTGAATCTCATCACTGTGGACTGAGAGTTGCAATTCACTTCAACATCTGTGTTATATAATTCACTTAGGTACAGACATTTGAAAGCTATGCAGTGATTGGGAAATCTTAAGAGTGTTTCTGCTTGCTTCAGTCACTGTCTTACTAAAATATTTCCTTATATTTGTATAATATTTGTATAGAGGATGTTTGCCAGCCCCTAATGTATCTGTGTTTCTTCTCAGAAAGAAGGGAACAATGCAGATAAGGCAAAGAACTTTATTTACAGGTACAATGAGACTTTTTTGTGCCATGGCACTGCCAGTCACACAGGATAAGATTCCGCCAGCAATACAAAATTATCAATTGGTTTTGCAGTCAAAGGACAATATTTTCCCAGCCAATTCAGAACTTTGGTTCTTCCTCTGTAGGTGGTGCCACATGTTCTTGTAATAATGTCTCAGGAGAGCTGTATTTTTTCATGTAATTTATTACACATGTTGTGGGTGACTTCAATAGCAGGTGCTAAGATTTGCAGAGCATCTGGATGTTGTTGAGAGCAAGTTATGGTTGTGACTTGGAGGATGATATGCAATATCTCCTTGGCACAATAAAACAGTGAGAATTTTGTTTATTTACCTTGTGGTGGTATCACTTACCATCATTGGACTTCTGACTGGTGATGGGGGTGAAGAGAGGCATTAATGTGCACCTCCTTGAGCTGTTAGCACAGATGGAAAACCTGGATGTAGTTTCATTATTCCATTTCTGAGAAAACAGCTCTTTATTCTTTTGTGTTTCCATGAAAATCCACTATGGATAAACCAGAAAAAGCAGTGGAATGAGACAGTCTAACCATACTGTAATGATTAAGATTTGTTGGTGAGGATTTTAGTTGGAGTCCAGGACAGAGGAACTTGAAAATACAGACATTTCACAAGGAGAGTAGTCAGGAAGTCAATATACAAAAGAAATTCAGTGGAAACATGGAAACAGACCATAAGCCTGAAAATCAAACTGTTTGTACGGTCTCAGAGTCAGGAGAAAGGAGAATTCATCTTCAGAGAGTCTTCATCCACTTTATTTGACTAGGCCACTAACGCACTGCCAATTCCTCAGACCTCAGTATCATATTTGTTGGCACAGAGCATTTTGGGGTTCCCATGTTGTTTCTTAGTAAATTGTTAATATGATCTTCCATACTTTAGAGAAGTGTTCAAAATTTTATGTTGACTACCTGCCATGAGTTCTTGTAAACCCATGTGATCAGCATTGGGAGCATCTGATGAGATGCTCATCAGATTTGTTGTGGGTAGAGGATACAGTGCTGAAGATTATCTCAGCAGGAGACTAGCTCACTGTGTTTAGTCCCAGAGCTGCTAGTATAAGTGAATGCTCAACATTTCACTAGCAGATGTGAGCGTCACAATAGTAGCTCAGTTCTTACAGTGTATTTTTAATAAAATGCAAGGTTAGTGAACACTAGAATTATTTTGTGGAAAAGTAGAAGTTTTTTCCTCCTGAAACTAAAAGTCTCTGCATATTTGATGTGGAAATTATTTTAATGAAATTGCTTCTAAAGAAAGCATTCAAGGCTTTCATCTTGCCTATGTTTTTCCTAATCAAAAATGTCCATTTGAACTTTGATGACTACAATGCTAATACAGCATCTTAGTATTCATCACCTTAGATGTGACTGAAGTTGCAATTTCAAGAGCATTGATACTTATTCCTGTAAAACTTATAATCTGGACTTGTGGATATAGTAAAGTCTTCCAGAAAATAACTGTACTTTTATACAGTATTTGTCATTAATCACTCTAGGTGAATACTAGCATTTCTTTATTCTAATTTAATTTCATCTATTCCGAGTTATCTGAGAGATCTCCTTAGAGTACTCTGCATATTTATCAGATGTTTAGTCACCCGCATTAAAGACTTGAACTCAATAAAAACTGAAATAATGCAACACAAATCAATTTTACTTTTAAAATTACTTACTCTTTTGAATGTCATACTGTCATGGGTTGACCCTGGCCCAGTGCCAGCACCCCCATGAAAGTATATTTTTTCAGAATGGCTACTGTGAGATGTGACCTGAAACAGAGCAAAGCAGGCTCCAACTTGGGGATAGAGGAACACAAACTTTATTACATCTACAACATAAAGAAAGAATTAAAAAAATCCACACACAAAATCCACAATGGAAACCCTTCAAAACACTCCTCCTCCCCCTGCTTTTCCACCATCAGACAAGACTTTAAATTCCCAATCCAGTTACAACCCCTCAAACACTCAATTCTCAGTCCATTACCACCCTTCAAACACCCAACTCCCAGTTCATCAAGGAGAGAGGAGTCTCCCTCTTGCACCATAGACTTCCCCAGGAAACACAGTTGCAACCTCCTGTGCTTCCATGTCACACGTGGCAGCCGCCCAGAGAAAATCTGCCATGGTGAAAATCTTCCTTCCATGTCCAGTGCTCTCACCGCCGACCATGGACCCAAACTGCTCCTTGGGTTCCTTTTTAAGGATGCTCTGCCCAGTTCCAGAAGAGTGGCTGTTTCTCGTTTTTGGGGATAGCAGTCCCCCCCATATTCACTCCCCTGAGGCCTGGGGGTCTCGAGAACAGAGATCCTTCTCCTCCAAAGGCAGAGGGCTCCACTGCACCCTCCTCATCAGTCTCTGTTCACTCCACTCCTTCACCTAACACCACTGCACTCTTCTTGGCTTCCACCCATCGCCTCCCCCCAGATGCAGTCTGTAAATTATAGGAAGAAATCGGCTCTGTCCCGTGGCTATGCAAGAAAAGTCCAGCCAAAGGCCACTCCAGTCATCTCCTCCATCTAGGATGCTTCCCTTCTTCTGCTGACATTTTCTTACTTACTCAAACTTTCTCCTCACTTGCCCATTTCCACCTATCTCTCTTCTCGTCAAATTAGGGAGGATCAGTGTTTTTGCAGCTTCCATTGTCCATGAACAAAAAGGGGTTAAAATCTCAGCCGCTGTCTGCCAGCGGCTGGGCACCTTGCCCCTCCTCCGATACCAAATTTCAAGCTGGCACAGACTATCTCTCCCTCTCTCTCTCTCTCTCTCTCCTAGATGGGGGGCCTGCCCAAAGTATCTCAGGGTTCCTCCACCCTTCCCGTGCAGGGGCTCCGGCCTCCCTCACCACCAGCCACATGGCTCACCCCCTCCCCAACCCAGAGGCAGCTGGGCAGGGCAGGAGATCACTCTTCCCTGACCAGAACCAAAGAGGAAGTTCCCGTGGAAATGCTCTGCTTTAACCCCTGTGTGTTCTCAGAGGCATATCCAAGTCCCAGTGGCCACACCAGGTGCCAATATTCAAATCTGGCCACTGATTGGTTTGACCACAACTTTCCCAAAAACTCACTTCCTTGTCAAACCAGCACACATACTTTCTAATTAAATTGAGAAAAAAATTTGTTTTACCCTGCAGATGTTTTGTGAAATGATTTGAGACTGACTGTCAGATTTTTTTTAAAATTCAGGAGAAAGCATAGAAGTTGGACAAAGAATACACCTAAGCACGGCAATTTTCATTATTTTTTTTTTTTAACGATTATAAAAAAACCTAAAAAACCACCCCTTTTGTGATTAGTCCAGAGTAGTGGGATAAAGTGAAATGAGACACCCACACAGGAGCAGGGGAAGGGTATGAGAAGAAAGGAGCAACAGAGAAAAGTATTGTGAACTGACTGCGACCCACATTCCACATTACCCTCTAGGAGAAGAGAGAAGAGAATTGGGAGCAAACTTTGCCCAGCAAAAAATGGCAACTGAGGTGTTGTTAACTTTGTTCTTATTTCTCATTATCTTGCTCTGTCTAATTGACAACTAGATCAGTTTGTCCAAACCAAGTCTGTTTTGCGTAGGTGGCAAGTGATCTCCTATTCCTTATCTTGACCTACAGGCCTGTTTCATCTTATTTTGTTGCCCAGTTCTGCTGAGGAGGGGGGCTGAGAAGTGGCCAGGTGCCCACCTGGCAGGCATTTAAGGTATCCTTACCACCCCATCCCTCACTTCCATACTCTCCTGCACAAGCTACTCCAGTGTATGTCCTACCCATGGCCTGCAGTTCTTCAAGGACTGCTCCAGTGGGTTTTTTCAATGGGGTGCAGTTCATAAAGAACAGGTTGCTCCAAGCATGGATCCCCCACAGCTCATTTTCTGTGATTCTGTGAACACAGAGCATTTATGCTTCAGTGTTTCCTTTGGTAGTCTTGGGCATTGTCACTCATACCTTATTTCAGTGGTGCGATATCTTACATAATTTAGTTTTGCTCTTGTTGTGCAGTTCTGTGTGAATGGCCCCTTTCATGCCCACGAGTGCAGGATGAACTTCCTCCAGAATCAAGCAGTGGCTGTATACTTGTGATTCTGGGTATCTTTGTTTTAAATGTTTTCTTACTCATCAGTGCAGTGGAAAAACAATGTGAGGTATGATTCCACACATATTTCAGCAGTTACCCCAGAAATCACTAATCTTACCAGTGTTAGTCATCCTTTCAGCTTCTATTAATGTGCCCCGAACCCACTTTATAAAGGCTTCTGGGAACTGTTTCTTCAGCACTGTTATCAAAGAAATTAATTTTTACAAACATTTAGATTAGAACAGATCACTCTCTTACTATCTGCAGAGTTTAACCAATGATAAAAATCAGAATGTATTTTATATGATTAAGTGAAACTTTCCATTTATTAGCTTTAGCCTGCTAATTCTACTTACCTCTATAACTGAGATAAAACTGGTATTAAAATAAATAGTTTTTTTAGGGATCATTCTTTGGTGGAAATGGATGTTATTAGAGAGAGTAAAACTTTCAAGCTCTTGTCATGATTTGCCAAGCTTTTGTCTGTCTTAACATACTTGAAAAATGGGGAAAATACTCCACTGTTGTCACACTGCTGAAATGTATGATAAATGACAGTCTGTAAATAGTGAAAATATGAGGAGGGTGATTAAGTCTGACAATTCTCATGTAAAAACTTGAGATGATAAATATCTCCTGTGATTAGTTGGTAATTTAGTGCAAGGGACTAGCATCAGCCTAAACAATTTTATGAGTTGTGGCATAAAAAAAATTCTGTGAGATAGGTATGCACTTGTTAAACCAAAGGAGAAATTTCTTAAACTTAGTTGCTAATAATTAAAAATGGCAGACTTGACACAAAGTGTGGCTTGATGATTTTCTGTATGACATTCCTTACAGAAATTAAGAAAGTGCCATGCTCCCTGAAGGCATGGAAATGACAGTGTGTTATAAATCTGATTCCTCAGTGCATCATGAAAAGAGAAAGGTTTTGTGTATATATATAATTTCTGTACAGACAAAATACTTCCAGTGTTATAATTTAAAGCAGTACAGAAAAGTAAAAAAAAAAAAAAAATCCAACCTGCCATGGCTCAGAAAAGAAGATATAGTCTTCATTGCAATTACTGTTATATTCTGAGGTTGCAACCTGTAATTCACCATGCAGTCAGAATAGACACAGTACTTGAAAAGATGAAAGAAAAAGGAATGGGTGTCCCAATGGTTTACTTCACTGACCGTATTGTTTAGAGCCTGTCAGTATATCCGTATAAATACCGTTTGAAAGGAATATAACCATGTTCTAAATTCACTTTAGGCTGTTTACTGCTGCATGGGTTCTAAGCTCAAAATAAGAAAAAAAAAGAAATTATTTGGTGGGTTTTTTTTCCTTTGTATATGCATGGGTGAGCATAAACTTGTCTTATGGTGGGATCATGCAATCATATAAACAGGAAATGTGTCAGATGCGGCATACTAATTATCTTCAATCCTGAACAGATTACTCAGTGAGCCCTGCTTCTCTTTTGTTAAAACTAAAGAAGGCTGGTGTATTCTGAATTTTCTATGATGTTAAATGTAGGGGTATTTTGTTTTTAGAATTCAAGATTAACGAATAGGTACTGACTTGTAAAAGATACGGGAATTTAGTGTACCTTTGAAAAGTTGTTGTCAGCTGGAAGAGGAAGATACTGATGAAGTGGAAGTTGAGCTGACAGAATGAATAACTTGCAGTATTATAGTGTGCTTCACTAAAAGTGCAGTAATAATGTAATGAGGAAAATAAGCTGTAATTTAAAGTGGTGGTCATGGTGATGCCTATAGTTTGTAGTCAGGGAAAAACAGGTGAGCTACACAAAGAATAAAAGTTTTAAAAGGCTAAAACTGTGTCTCTCTGCTTGAAATCTTATTGACTTCTGTTCATACCTTGTGATTGTGATTTGCTGTTTTTCAGAACCATGGTGAAGTGGTCTGAGACTTCTTCAGTCCATGCATCTAGTTTTTAGTCTCATGGAGTAGAGAAGAAATTGGTAAATACTCATTTCCATGTGCCTGAAGGGAGCTAGGACTCAGCCAGCTTGTCCGACTAGCTTTCAGAGGGGCAGAGTGTTCCTAGGCCTCAGAGTTCTGTATAGACAGAAAAGACAGAAAAAATCCTGCTCAGTCATTAAATATAGCCTGAATTTTTCACTGTTAAAACCACTTACATCTCATTTATAATGTCTATAATTTCTGTCACTCTGGGACACTGGAAGTGCTATGTCCCTTTCTCAGTTGCCCAGTACAAGAAGGACATGGACATACTGGATAGACTCTTGCAAAGGATCATAAATAAGATAAAAGGACTTGAGCAGCTGTCCTGTGAGGGCAGGCTGAGAGAACTGGGGCTGTTCAGCCTGGAGAACAGAAGGTTCAATGTGCATAAACACATGAAACAAGGGAGCAAACAGAGCAGAGACAGGCTCTTTCCAGTGGTGCTTGGTGTCAGGTGATGGGCAGACACTGAAACACAGGAAACATGTTCTCTGAACATCAGAAAACATTTTTCCACTGTGGTGGTGGTTGACCACAAGCACAAGTTGCCCAGAGAGGCTGTGGGGTCTTCCTCCTTAGAGACAAGGATTCTAGGTGCCTTCCAGGCCTCTTCCAAACTTATCCATTCTGTGACTCTCATACTAACCTCTTGTGTTATTTTGGAATTTGGTTGTTAAGCTAGATGGAGATAGATGAAGTGAGGTTCACGACAGCAGCCATATTCCTTGCCTGCTACTGATTTTTTTAAGTTTGTCATGACATGTTTGAACAGACCATTATCTCCTGATTCTGGAAAATGTATTGGTCAAGGAAGTCCTAAAGAAGGCCCACAAGAAATGTGAGATATATTGATATCAGCATCATTTATCTTACTGCTTATGGTGAAGAGTGGAATAATGCGTGTGTTGTCCTCATTCTTTCCATGTCTTTCCTGTACAAATTACTTCTTCCTACTCTGTTTTATTTCTTGTCTTGATTTTCCCTCCCCTTCAGACTTTATCTGATAAAGTCCAATTTATCTAGCCTGTGGCATTTAGCAGATGGTTGTGAGTCTGTGGTAGTCAGAGAGTTAAGAGCAATTCCAAATACTGTGCATTGGAACAAATTTGCCAAGTTCCAGTCACTCCAGACTGAGTGACTGAGGTTTGTAGTCTGCTCACTTGCAGCACAGTATCAAAAACTTTGTTTCTAAAGACAGTGGGTTTTTTCTATATTTGTTGTCATCCCCCCATCCTTGAAACACCTCCCAGAGCATGAGAGTGCAAACAGGACTTTCTGTCTTGTTTCCAAAGGACAGAGTTAAAATAAAACTAGTTTACCTGCTCTTAGTGCTTTGTATTTCAAATTTTCATGTTTTTTTCTCAATTACCTTGTAACATTTTTATAGGTGGTTATTGTCTTTGACATGATCATTTTTTCTGATGAAAATACCATCTGTGCTTAGCTGCTTAGTTTCACACAGGAGACACCTTTGCTTTCTTGAATCTGCTTAGTTCTATGCAGTAGTACTTCTCTTTCCATTGAGAAAAGGAATCCTGTTACCTCTTGACATGCTGTAGCTAGCCAGATTTACCAACACCTGCCAGCTTGTCATTAGTAGAGGTGTTTCAATGCAGTATATGGATCTCTAGTAAATGAAAAATACTCCTAATAAAAAGGATTGTCTAGAGGCAAAACACTGCCAGTATTCCTGACTTGTTTCTTAAGTTTCCTGTAGATGGAGGGAAGGTAAGCTGCAATGAGACGTTAACCTACCTGAAAAGCTTTTCAAAGTCTGTGAATAGTAAAATTAAAAGATTGGTCTTCCGTGCACTTTTAGAAGAAGAGCCTTCACAAATAGAAATGACAAGTCATTAATGATTAATACTTTAATTCCATTCTGGTAAAATTAACTAATATACTTCTAAATAAACATTTTATAGAAGTCAGCAGAATAACAAGTCATACATGATACATGATATATCTGGTTTCACACAAAAAAATTGGTGTGTTAAAGTATCACACAAGTAACACTTGTTATTTGAGATCAGTGCAGTTGCAGTTTTGGAATGATTTTGATTTTTGTTTATATTTTGCTACTTTTCTTTCAAAAAGAATGTATCTTGAAGTTTATGCTTTTGCCTTTTTATTTCATTTTTTGTATGCAAATGTGCACATACATATATAATATATTCTCTGGATGGTTAATAACAGATTTTTGCATGTGAGTAGGTCTGCTAAAGGTGTTGAATGAATGAATGCTTTCTATTTAGGGAAGTCTCAAGAGTTAAGGAAGACTTAGGGAAATCCTAAGAGTTAAATCTAGGCAAGTTTCTAAGTCTGATTTACTATAATTTGTTGCTTGAGAAGTAACATATCAGTATTTTTTTTTCCTGGAGCCACAGTACATTTCAATCACACTTTACCAAGAGTTAGTGATGCTAAACCCTTTGTTTCAAAACTTGAGGCTGGATGCAGTATCTAAAAAGCCTGGCTGCCAGAAAGATTAATCAGCTGCTTGTGGACCCTGCTCAGTGCAGAATAGAACAGAGCCCAAAGGCTAATTTTTGTTCTCCATCTACTGTTGAACAATGGGAATTAATTTATGAAACTGAATTTCAAACTTACAGATGTGTATAGTGGATTATCTATTAATTGTTCTGCTCTCCTCTAATTCTTTCCAGATACATATTGCTATTAGCTCCTTGAAAGTCCTTTTCAATGCTACTGAGGTTGCAAAATTTATTTCAATCTGGAAAATCAAGCATGTGCTGATATAAAAGGGAAAAAAAATCCAGCCATACTGGATTGAAAGAGTAAATTCGGGAGTTACATTTGATTTGCACAATACTAACAGGAGACAAAAGGCCTTTTATAGTCCTTAATTAATTCTATGCTTGGTATATGAAATACATTAATTCCAACATATTTTCAACATGTTTATAAATCATACATAAATCGACTTAGGATCTAACCAACTTAATTTTTTTATGGTTCTGATTACTGTCACTGAAGATACACACTCGTGAAATATTTATGTCCGTATTGAATTGATTCAGATGAATTTTGCTCTTGAAGATTAGACGCCTTTCTATTGCATAACCTGCTTTTCTATGCTGCTCTTGGGAGCTTTTTATCAACAAGGCATAACAATTTGCTTGTTAGGCTGAAAAGTGTACAAAATGTTACTTAGAAAGGCCAGTCAGATGGCATTCAAATATTAAATCAGCCTACTGTGAAAAAATACTTAAAGTAGAAGATCTTACTTTGTATAGCTCTGTTTTCTTCTGACCTATATATTTGTTTTGGCTGATCGTTTTCAGTGGTTTCTTTTTTTGCATGTGTGTATCTAGTGGTGTTGATTTCTTTTAAAGTGGTCCTTTAAATTTTGACATATGCAGGCTGTGTTGAGAGGATGCCTTTCCTCACATGTGTGACATATTTTATGCATGTATTAAATATATATCCTTTTGCTACACAAAACATTTCTCTAATTGGTATTGCAAACTGTAGTCCCATTTCTACTTTCAGATACAGTAATTATTAGCCAGCAGAATTTAGCTTAGAAAATTTGTGCCATCCTTTAGCATTTCAGCAGGGCACAAATAAAATGTGCATGCTCGAGCTGTCATCCATTAATTGTCTTCTGGCCTGGGAGACCGTGTCAAGAATTTTAAATGAAATTATTAGGCTCTCCTGGGGCCTGGAGAAAAAGGAAAATACATTCTGTGTAACTTATTGTGCCCAGTGGTCTCCATTTGGACTGCCTTCCCTCCTGTTTCTGGTCTCTTGTTGATGACAGTAGCAACAGAACCGCCAAAAGTTATTGTAGCTTGGAGCTAAATGTAATGGATGCTCTTGATTTTACATAATAGCAAGAGTAGCTCAGAAATTTCAGGTTATATTCAAGTCTCAATTCAGCATAAACCCACAAAAATCCAGTCTATTTTAAAACTGTATAAACTTCCAAGAAAAATAATGTTGGTTTGTATTTGTTTTGGTTTTGCATTTAGTGTTCAGAAAAAAGAAGAGAATTGAAATACTCTTACAAGAGTTGTGAGTCTGACACAGACACATGACACAACACTGTGGGTTATCAGCAGACAGCAATGGGTTTAAAAGGCTGCCATTTTCTAGGGGCTTTGGGTTTCCTGGGTTCAGAAAATTGATTGAGTGGACCTCTCTGGCCAGCTCTCTGGCCAGTGGTGTATCTGCATTTCAGCTAGAACAAGGTTGGCTGAGGTCTTTGCTTGGGTTTGAATCCAACCTATCCCTGCCTTATCCGGGGACTTGTTTTCTTCCAAGTTGATTGAGTTTAAGGGGCAGCTTCAGATCAGCTGCAATGTGACAAAATACAAGAAAAAACTAGTTTATACATTTACTATTTTACTATACTTTTTTTTTTTTTTTTTTTTTTTTTTTTTTTTTTTTTTTTTTATAATTTAATAATT
>VZRH01003212.1:117704-157793 GCA_013397555.1 Urocynchramus pylzowi
CCCCAGATTGTAAATGATGTGTTTTAACGTTTCCAGAAACCCCTGGCTTGCTACAAACAATATCATTAGAATAGGATCTGGACCTCAAGGGGTCTCTAGTCCACTTCCCTGCTCACAGCAAGATCAGCTGTGAGCCCAGACCAGGACAGCTGCATATCAAAGTCTCCAAGTATGAGGTCTGCACAACCTCTCTGTCCCACTACTTGGCAGTCCTCATGGGGAAAAATTTTGAAGCAGGCATCCAATTTGAAACTCCTGTTTCAAATTACACATTTTTTTGCCTCCTTCTCCCTGCATGCATCACTGTTGGAATCTCACTTTGTCTTGATGACCTTGCAGGTACAGGAAAGCTGCTTTACATGCCCCCAAACCACTTCTCCAGACTAAAAATGCCCCTCTGCCTCTCAGTAGGACCCGTACTCTGGCCCCAGACCATTGTGGAGGGATAAGGCTGACCTCCTTTACTCCCCGATTGCACTGCTGACTCATGTGCATTTTGCTGCTTTCCAAGATACCGAGTCCTTTTCCGCAGAACTTTTTCCCACCCAGTTGGTCAACAGCCTGTCCTTCTCCTTGCAGACAAGTGCAGATGAAGATCATAGAATGGTTTGGGTTGGAAGAGACTTTTAAGGGACTTCTAGTCCAACCTCCATGCGATGAGCAGAGATCTTCAACCAGATCAGATTGCTCAGACTTCTGTCCAATCTGATCTTGAATGTTTCCAAGGATGGGGCATCTGCCAGCTCTCTGGGAAACCTGTGTCACCACCCCCACTGTAAAAAAACTTCCTTATCTCCAAATTAACCCTCTCTTATTTTAAAACCATTACCCCTTGTTTTGTCATAAGAAGTCCTGCTGAAAAGTTTGTCCACATCTTTCTTGTAAGCACCCTTTAAGTACTGAAAGGCCACAGAAAGGTCTCCCTGGAGCCTTCTCTTCTTGACACCACTTGTCTCTGATGCCCACTAGGACTCTGAACCATTGACTGTTGCCCTCTGGATATCCAGCCAATTCCTCAGACACCAAACAGTCCACCCATCAAATTAATTTCTCTCTGATTTAGAGAGAAGGATGTTATGGAGGACCATGTAAAATACTTAATAAATCAACTGACCATGACTGATAAATTATGTGACTGTGTTAGATGGTTATTAAATTTTAAATTTATTTAGTGTAGTTAATTCATTATTATGAACTGTGCTGCTGTTTGAAAATCATGAGAAACAGAAATTCTTTTGTGGGTTCTTTGTGTCAGAAGCTTTAGGATTGTTTGCCATTTATATCAGGATTTCAGTAACTGCATGACTTTATCACTGCTACCCTCTCCGTACTGAGATAAGCTAAGTTAAATAGCAGCTAGTTCAGCAAGTAGTAGCATTGGTACTGTGCCACAGAGCTCAAGAGTTTGTTTATACGGACTTGTTCAGAGGTGTAGAATAGCTAATTTCATTTTACTGCTATTCCTGAAAAATATTCACAATTTTTCCATTGTTTTTATATGCACATTCTGAGCATTTGTGGAAATATTTAATTAATATATTACTTTACAAAACTGTTTTCTTATTTTTTATTAGTAAATCCAGATCAGTTTCTACCCATTTTTGGGCTATTTTTTTTTTTTTTTTAATGAATTTTTAATGTATTGTGGTGCTCTAAAATAGACTCCTGCAACTTCCTGGGACACTCACATGCNTTCCCCATTTTTGGGCTTTTTTTTTTTTTTTTTTTTAATGAATTTTTAATGTATTGTGGTGCTCTAAAATAGACTCCTGCAACTTCCTGGGACACTCACATGCCTGCCAAAATTCAGGCAAGAATATCTGTAAATTATTTTATCTATCTTCATATACCAGCTTCTTTTATTCATATCAGTGAATCAATGGCTGTAGTGGGTATTACATAACCAACACTACCCTTTAAAGAAGGTATCCTATAATGTATGCTTCAGGCAGTGATTAGCCTCATAAATTCTGGTTCACAGTATTTCTGTGTAATTATTGTTAAAGCCTTAGGATATTAGTAGGGCATTAAACAGGCCGTCTTCTTTTCTTTACATATTGTGTATTGCTTCTGTAATTTCTCAGGGAAAAAAATGGAATTTAGATGTAATTAATTTAAAGAGCTTTTAAGAGATTACAAGGCAAAATGGCATAAGCCCTTCATATTTTATTAAAGAGCCACCTTGAATAGCTTATACTCTGTCATGGCTTTAACAACTTAAATGTGAGATTCTTCATAGTCACTGGGTATAATCATGATTCTATTTCATGATTCATGCAAGCAATGTCTTATGCAATCTTTTCATTTGAGCCTTGTCTTTAACTTACTAAAATATAAGTTTCTCTTACGGGAAATGAGAAATTCAGGAAGAAAGCCAAGTAGGCTAAGTAATTTGTGAAAGCAAATTTGAAGAGGAAATATTCAACATGAAACTGACGGGGTGTAAGTGGTTATAGTAGGATTGACTACTAGGAAAAGATATATATATTTTCCTAATTAAAAACTATATAATGCTTATTGGAATACTTTGAAGGCATTAAAAAAACACTGAAACTGATGAGAAACTAAAACTTCTTTCTTCAAGAAATAATTGGAAACAATTATTTTCAGTTTGCAACATTTGATATGACTATTCAGATAAGATGGGAGCAGCACCAGTTGAGGCTGATGGTAATAGACCAGTATCTTTATTTGTGTTTTGGGAAAAGTTGGAACTTAAGCATTTATTTTTATTTGACCTCACCTTTCTTTTAAAAAAATAAGGTATTATGAAGACCATTGATGGTTATGCTTGCAGGTGTAATTTACAGAATTTATTAAAATGTCTAAAGTTCCTCATTCTCTGGTCATGGATATTTATTGATTATTACAGATAAAGAAATACTTTTGCACTCTTCCTCTGACACTTAATGATAAAAAGTTTCCTGAAAAAGCTTCCAGGATCAGTTGTGTATCCTTCACCCTTATTATAGAGTCAGGGAATGGGTTATGGCAGAAAGGGACAACTGGATCCAATCTGGCCTCCATGCCCAAGCAGGTTTATCCTAGAGCATGTTGTTCAGGATTGTTCACACAGCCTTTGAATGTCTGTGGTGAGGGAGACTCCACAACCTCTCTGGACAATCTGCAGTTCTTAGTCACCCACATAGTAAAGTTCTTATGGTCACGTGGAACTTCCCTTCCAGTGCATCAGTTTCCTTTTGTTTGGTACCATGGAGTGGAGCCTGGTCCATGCTCTGACCCCTCCCTACAGACATGGACAGACATGGATGAGGTCCCCTCTCAGTTGTCTCTTCTTGATGCTGAATAGGACCAGCTCCCTCAGCCTTTTCTTGTGAGATGCTCCAGTCCCTTTATCATCTTTGAAGCTTCTTCTGGACCTGCTCCAGGAGCACCTTCTCTGTTGTCCTGAGGAGCCCCGAACTGGACACAGCAGTCCAGGTCACTACCAGGACTGAGGAGAGTTGCAGTTATGCTCCCTTGACCTGCTGGCAGTGCTCTTCCCAAGGCACCCTAGGATTGCTTCTTGGCCCCACAGGCACTGCTGGCTCATGGAGAGCTTGTTGTCCACTCCCAAGTCCTCCTCACAGCTGCATTCCAGCAGATTAGTGTACCTGTCCTGGTGCCTAGGGTTATTTTTCCTCAAGTTAAGGACCTTGCATTTGCTTTTGTTGAATTTCAGATGATTCCTCTCTGCCCATCTCTCCAACCTGTTGAGGGCCTCCTGAAGGGCTGCACAGCTCTCAGGGGTAGTGGCCACTCCTCCCAGCTTTGTGTCATCAGTGAACAGGCTGAGGTGTGCACTCTATCCCTTCATCCAAATTAAACAATACTGGGCCCAGTACTGAATTCTGCAAGACACCACTAATGACAGGCCTCCAGTGAGACCCTGTGCCACTGATCACAATCCTTTGAGAATTGCCATTCAGCCAGTTCTCAGTCCACGTCACTGTCCACTTGTCCAGCCTGCACTTCTTGAGTTTGCTTATGAGAATATCATGGATGCAGTTGCAAAAGCCTTGATGAAGTTCAGGTAGACAACATCTGCCACTCCCCACTCATCCAGACAGTACTAACAATAAGTAATGCTGTCTTTGGAACTCTGGAATAGGAGTTGATATTGATATGGTAAGTATGATGTCTTCTTTGCCTGTATTTTTATAGTACTTATTTTCTGTTTATGTATTGTTAGCTCTATATTTGGAAATTAATATATATAGAAATTGTTTAGGGCTACATTTACCTGAGCTTGGTTTGGGTTTTCCAATAAATTGTAGTTAGTATTTAAATGTAATTGGAGTTGCATGATAATTTAAAAAAACCAAAACAGTAACAACAAAGCCCCAAAACAAAACCTAATACATGTAAGTAGAGAACTATACAACATTTAAACTGTTACCTTTCTGTGACTATGGTATATCCTCTGATGCAGATGTATGCATTGTAATACCCAAATGTAGTGTCAGATTATTAAAATGAGATTGTTAAAATATCTAGGAAGGATCTAGATATTAAATAATTTTCT
The DNA here is from genome assembly GCA_013397555.1 of Urocynchramus pylzowi. NCBI lineage: Eukaryota > Metazoa > Chordata > Aves > Passeriformes > Fringillidae > Urocynchramus > Urocynchramus pylzowi. The sequence goes on from VZRH01003212.1 coordinate 122,230, forward strand.
GTCCCATAGTTGTTATCTGTCATTCCATAGTAGTCACTTGGTGCTTTAATAATTGAAATCTGTAAGCTGATCATGTACAAACTGGTACAGAAGAGAGAAGGTTCATTGTTCCAGTGCTCACGGATTATTTGGCAATCTTGTTTTGCTTTGGGTGGCTATGGGCTGGTGACATGATAGTATGCCCCTCAACTAGCTTATTATTACTGTGCTAACAGCAGTCATCTGTTCATGCCCTCTGCGTAGTCAAAGTCAGTCTTTTGAGCACAAAAGCTGAGGAGAGGTTTATCCTGAGCCCCAAAAGTGAAGGTGAATCAGGTTTGAGTAGAAGAAAAACCTGATAGTTCTTTGACAAGCAAGACAAGAAGCTGCCTCCTGCTATTCGTCTAACTATTCATCTACTAAAAATAGTGGTGCATGTATTAGGCCTAAGAGGAACCTTTGGCCTACCACAGAAAGAAAGTATACCAAAGTTTCATTGTGTTTAGGGCTTTTAGTGCCTGGAGAATAAATTGGTCCTGTTACTATAAATTCACTTTCCAAGCAACCTTTAGCAAGGTACTCCTGTTCTGCTCATTATTGTTACTGTCTGAAGATGCTGCATGTGAGACATTTATACTTCCATTAGGTAACACCATGGATAATCATTGTAGGGAGTGTGAAAGAATAAGAACAGTAGGGGTCACTTGTTTAATGGAAAGGTGATGAACCAAGAGCTTCATGGTTTCTGGGAGATTGCCATAATAGGGACATATATTCAATTAGAGATTCTAATACTGATAGAAGCCTGATAGAAGCTTAAGCTCCCTCATCTGATGTAACAATCTTGTTGTTTCTGCTTGCTTGTGACTGCAAGTCAGAAAAGTGCTTTAAAAGAAGTACATGAATAATCCTGTGCTTTATTTGGTTGCTAAAATCTTGCTTGTCTCATTTGGATATATTCAAGTGATTAATTTGAGCATATGCTGAAATACTTTGTTGAATTGACTCTTAAATTGGTAGAGTGGAAGAAGGAGTTATAATCTCTTTTTTTTCTGTAGTATTTCATCTTTGAAAAAATGGATTTGAAAGAAAATGCTATTGTGAGGAGTATGTAAAAATCAACTTCAATTTAATTGCTGAACTGATTTAAGAAAGAGGATCGCTGATGTTAATTTAAGCACTTCACAAAGCTTTAGTCCAGGATAGACCTTCTTTACAGTGACAAGCAAGTGGTTGTGGAATATCTGTATTAACATTTATAGTGATAAAAGTTATATTGCTTGTGAGCCCATTAAAACCCAGTTAAGCATATTGAATTTTAATCTCTGGAGACAAAGGAAGTCAGATGCATGTTAGTTCTACAAGATCCAGACGTATGTGCTTCTTCAGGGCCTGAATCTTATGGCCACACTTTTTCCCAGTTCTCATAAGATCTGCATTATGTTACTTTTGTTTTCCCAGTTCAGTCATGTCCTAATTTATCAACTCAATAATAACATCAAAAATTCTGATTTGTTAGCAGTGGTTCTGCACTGGGTTATCTCTGTAAATCTCAGTGCCAAACAGCATTGGAAAGGAGATTATATTCTTCAGAAGTAATTTTCTTTGTATTATTTTTCAAAAACTTTTTTTAAAAAGTAATTTTGATCTAATGTTTATGAATTTTGATTTCCTTCAAACATTGAAATCTTATCTTAGAGTTAATCTGTTATACAGTTAGCAGATATTTACTGGGCAAATATTAGTTTTTATTTCATAATTCTGGTTGAAAAATGACTGGACCTAGTGCAATGTGCCAATTGTCACCTTAAAATGTGTATGTTCACAATAATATCAAAGGATTATAGACACATGACTTTTATGGATGCAGTTCTTGCTGCTGTTGGTATGTTTTCTTCAGCAGCTGCTTCTCGGAGCTATGACGCCACCAGAGTGTGGGGTTTTTCAGGGTCTTTTTCAGCGGGGACACTGCTGGATTGGATTTTGGCCAGCAGCACCCCAGTAGCTCCCAGCTTCCCAGTAGTGGAACAGGTGCCTGCCAAGGTGTATCTGTTCATGTGAGCTTTAATGAAACCTGATGAAATTCAGCAACTTACTTGGAAACACATGTTGGAAGTTTTACTGTTGCTTGTCAGTATAACAAAGCCAAAAAGTTTCTAAGTTGCTGTATGGAAAAAAGTGGCCCAGAAATATGTGACACATAAATAATTTCAAAGAACCCTCCAAATTAAAAAAAAAAAATTATATTCTGCCGTGATCTTAGTGTTTCTTGAATGAACAATAAGTATCAATTTTTTGTTTAATATTGCATTTTCTGTACAGACTACTGTGTACTAATGTAGGCTTGTCTAAATATGTTTCATTTTGCCATCATACTGTCTAATTTTTAATTCTTTAAAATACAGCAAACTAAAATGAAATTACTGATGTATAGCTTTTCTTTGGTTTGAGTTTTATTTTTTTCAACTTTCAAAAAAGCAGTAACTGCAGTTAACATACAGTTAATTGCCTATTAAATGTAGAGGCAAAAGAAGTCAACAAATAGAGATTATAACAAATAGACATTTTAAGAAGTATTTGCCCAGTATTTTGTGGACCCAGATTGTCTCTTGATGGTCTTTAAATAGACTTGCAAAAAAGATATGGAGCATTTGGAAGTTTAAAACACAACTTTCTTATAATGCTGGAAATGAATACAGATTTAGCTCATTAAAAACCTCCTAAAACTCTCCTGCTGCTCTAATAAAGTGGGAGTGGAAATTCCCAGAAAAGAGAGGGAAAGAAGTATTGATTGCAAAGTAGTTACAACTGCAGTGTAACTTCTAACTTTGCCCATGAAGTTGTGATACAGCTTATAAGAAAGGTGCAATTGTCAAGAAATAACAAAATAAATAGAAACATTTGTGATTAATAAAATTCTAGATATTCTATTATCTTACCATGAGATGGTGATGTTAATTCTGCTCTGTAAGGATCATACAGCCACAACAATTTGATTCTAGGCTAGATCAATGTTTCTTTTGTAAAAATCTTCTTGAGAACGTACCCAGTGACATAAAAAGAAAATAACAAGTTTTCTAAGTACAACTACTTAGAACTTTGTTAAGATTGTTTTTGACTACAAACTGGAAAATACTTGGAGAAGAGTCTGATAATAGAGCATTTAGAGATTTTAAGTAGGTTTCTAAGGCCCTTTAGGACATTTCATAGATATAGATATTTAAAGGATTTGGAGCACATTGTTTCTTCCCTCTCATTGTTTCTTATGCAGTGTTATTTTACCTTTCTTAGTTTAGAGTAACACCCCTTTACCTTTCCAAGACATTTTAGTAAAATAACATTCATCTTATTTTATATTCAGACAGGGAAATGGGACATGCCAAAGGAGAAGAGTCTGTGTAGAGGCTTTCTGAACTTCCATCTGTGTTCACAGTACTGAGTCACTGACTTATTTGGCTCAGATTAACTTGTACAATTAAGGCTGAAAAGTTCATCCTGCAATCCTCCTAAAGATTCACCCACGCACACATTTTTATCTGTAAGAAAGTATTTGCAGGGGAAAAGTATGTGCACACCAAATGGACACCTACTAGATGCATTATTAGATGTATTTGGCCAGAAACGTGTGCACATTCATTGTGTGTTTCAACATTTCAGTCCCTCACAGCTACCACCAAAACCTGTAAAGACCTAGAGGAACTTCCAGTAGTTGTACCCAGAGAAACCTGAGCTTTTTATTCAGTGATTTTAAAATGATAAGCAAAGATAGGGCAGTGCTGCCAAGTGCATGTGTGCTGGTCTGATCTGCTTTCTGGATCTGCCAGCTGCGGACCAGCTGTGCTGGCCTGAGTGGGGCCAGAACTGCAGGCAGCCCTGCAGACAGGCTTTGTGCAGACAGGCAGCAGCAGGGGGAGCTCAGATTAATGAAATCTGTTCTTCTGTGACCTCTTTTGAAGGAGTAAGGGGGGCAAGATGGGCCCTGGTGACAGCCCAGCTTGGCATCTATGTGACAAACCAGAAATTATACATGATTTCAGGGAATACTGAATGAATCTGTTCTGAGGTTTTTCTGGAAGGCCAGACAAAGTGACTCTGTCCAGTGCTAGTATCCTGGTGTTCTAGTTGGAGTGGTGCTAGTAGCATTGCTACAGCTTATATTGTATTCCATTCTATGTGTGTATCTCTGTTGCTGTCTTTATGATTTCCATGGGAAAATTTTTGGTTTAGTTTTCCTTGCTTTATGATTAGATAGGGTTTGCTAAAATCTTGTTTCAAAATTCTGTGTTTGAAAATAGAGAATTATCTGCATATCAACTCTTGTGCTGAATTTTCTCCTCTCTTCCCTGCCATTACGGACAGAAGATGATAGGAAAGGAGGGGATGAGAGACAGAGGAGTCTGTAGGCCCAGCTGCATAATTAGATTATACATCCCTTGAGGCCCAGGCAAAAGAAGAAAAAAGATAGGAACAGAACAAGTTATTTACCAATGTTAGCAGGTTAAGCATATTCATCTGCTGCCTCCACAAGGCATTATAAGAGTCTAATAATTGCCTTACATTAGTCCTTTTCCCAATTTTTTAACTCTGATATTAATGCACTTAGTCTAGATTAAGTAGATTTTGTAGTTTACTCTGTCTTTTCTTCATGCTTTTTATAATTGGAATTCATATGTCTTGGCAAGTTCCTCCTCTACTGTTCACATGCTGCTCCCACAGTGGAGATCAACACTGGTAGAGGTCAAAATCAGACCCATCAGTGCAACTTTTAAATGGCTCAAGCACAACTAGAAGTGTTTTGCAGAGCTATCATATGGTTCATAATTTTTATGTGATGTTTGCCCTGAATGATGTCTTTCCAGGAATACACACAACACACATAGGCCAAAAAAAAAAAACCAACCAAAAAAAATGCCCTAAGGTGCCTCCCTATATTCACCGTTTCTTTGGAAACTGAGAGAGATTTCTTCAACGATACATAGTTCATTGCACCAGATATTTTTACACTCACTTAGGAAATTGTATGTTGTCTGTACCTTCCCAAAGCTATGGTTTTGACTCATGCTGCTCTTGTATCACCTCTAGGCTGTGAGCTTTCCTGTCATCCTTTCTGCATTTTTAATTGACCTTTGGCATCTCATGTCATGATGGCTTTTCTTATGCTTGTCCTGCTGCTGCTCATACATCCTTTCTCTCTTGCCTCACAGCACAGTAGTGTTTTCTACATGCTTTCTTTAAATTAGGTGCATGGAGATGGGCTATAAAGTTCTCTGCTGTTATGTTAACCTCAGAGGTTTCTGCTCTTCGGATATTTCATGGCTGATTAGTGTTTTGAGAGGAAGAGATTTTGTTGAGTAGTAATTTGAATATGCTTCTCTAATTTGATCAATATTCACATACTGAAATCAGGTTTTTGTTTGACTACTTTTTGAGCTTCTTACTGCACTTTGACACTTACTGCAATTTTTCACACAGAGAATTCTTCCCTTGTCTGATGTTCTCTTTATCCTTTTCAATGGTAGTCTTTTTCAAACCACATTCTGTAACTTCTACAATTAAAAAATAGTACAGCTCTGTCGTTTTTGCTTAATCTATTTTTATTGTTCCACTCAATCACCTGTATCGCTGTAGATTTTCTATTTCTTGCTTTTTGGAAAAACTCATCTGGGTATCTTGATGTTGCAGATCTTCTAACCATTGATAGCTGTCCCAGTGGTGCTAACTTGGTCAGTTGCATAGTGAGTGTGTGGCATGATCAGGTTTCTGTTTAGGTTGCATTTGCTTGTGAATTTGATCAAACACTTCCAGCAAACCTGAACTGAGACATTTGGAAAAAGGAATTACAAAATATGGTTAAAAGTACTGATTGTTAGTGGCTATTACAAATTAAACTTCTATTAACCCACACATTACTGAATGGTGTTTTAGGATATATTTATGACTCTGTTGGTCCATTTGTTTGTGACTTCAACCAAGTTATGTGAAAAAATGATCATCCATGTGCATTGGTACCTGATTTTTTTCACTCTCTTGCACTAATCAAACTATTTAAAAAGGCATGGTAGACATTTCACTGCTTTTGAGAACTGTGGATCATTTCATAGATCTAACGCTATCTTAAAATTTCTCAACAAATTTGATGAGGGCTATCTGGTAACTTTGATCACTTGGAAAAGCTGTGCGTGGAAAAACTAGTTTTGGGATCTTAGTTTTCCTTAAAGGATTTCTAAAAGAGTTAACGGTACCTAATTTAACTTGAGTGAGTACTGTTCTTGCCAGAACAGTACTCACTCAAGCTTTGTGAAATGCTTCTTTACATTGCCAGTACCACAGCTGAGACCCATTCTTTGATATCTTGCTTCCAGAATGAGTGAAGGCTGTGTGTTCGTTGGAAACCCATTAAACTTCTTCATTTTCAGTTGAGAATGCCAGTTTCTCACAGTGAGGTAGCATTATTGCTAGTTTTGAAAAAAATTGCTACTTTTTCCATAATTCTTAGTTTTTCAACCAAAGTCAGTCTCTATGCTTAATTAATCTTGAGAAACAAGAAGAATGGTAGAGCCTGAAATTCTGCAGGTTGACTAAATTGTTAGAAAAGATTCTGTTATAGTAATCTTTTTGAATATATGCTAAATTACAATGCAAGACAGAAGGTACTGTCTTTCTAATAGTAAAAAATGGACTGCCCCAAAGAAATATTGGTCAGAACTGGGGAGAGTCATTAAAGGAAGGAGTAGCAACTCAATGGATGCAGTCTTTCTTTTGGCACAGGTGACTAAAAGCACTAGTTGGAATAGGTAATTTCTGTCACCAAAGAAAATCAAATACTCTGATTAAATTTTTCTTTCTACTCTTTGACAAAGCCTTACTTATTTCAAAATTATCAGCCTTTGTGATGATATCCCAGTCTGTTTTTATTCATAAACTGGGTTGTGCCTCAGGTTGCATATATTGGAAAACAAAAGGCTTGCACGTCTGTGGTTGACAGGCAGTCTTGTAATGCATGATAGGTTTTGCTACCAGCTCTTAAAATTCTTCCAGTTCATGTTTTTTGTAGCACCAGATGGCAGCATCTCTGTGGTGTTCCACTGAAAACTGATAAATTTCACATGGATTCTAGGGGATCACTAACTGGATTCTAACTGATCGCAAATCTGGTTTACAGTTAAAGTATTTGTCACACATCAAACATCACATGTGATAGATGTTATGTAAAGGAAAATAAATCCTGCTTTCCTATTTTGTTTTATGAGTAAGTATATTCTTTCAAAATAGCTTTTAGTTTTATAATAAAGAAGAATGTAATCAATCCAGGAAAACTCTTCAGATGAATTGCTCCCATCTTGTAAGTTATCAGATAGGAAATTTTTTCTTTTAAATAATATTAATTGAACATGGATGCAGCAGTTATTATTGTGATAGCATTGCCCTGGCATTATTTGATTATACATTTTGTGTAAATAATCTTAGTATGTTTTGTCCCTTACATAATATATAATGGAAAAGTGGTTTTTTTCTGAATATATGACTTCATATTCTGAAGCCTGTTGCTGGAATCATCATCAGCTGTGTACTGAAGTGTCTCCCTGTTGCTTCTTTTAAAAAGTGATACAAGAAGTCAACATCTCATTAAATTTTAAAAGTGCATTGGAATAAAATGGTCCTGTTAAACCATTATTACTTATGACTTTTAGCTGTGCTTTTTAGACTTTTATTCTGTTTGAAATTTTATGAGTGAGGTGTCAACCACCAGAAGATTTTTCTTTTTTTTCTTCAGAGCAAGTTATGTTAAGATGACAAACTAAAATCAGTGGGGTGTTGTATTAACCCTTTCAATTCTCCATTTATTTTCCAATTCTTCTGGTTTTATAATAAAACAGTGACAAAGTTAGTTTGACTGCAAATGCCCAGCATTTTTGAGCTGTATATCAGCAAACCTTCCTGGAAATTTTCTGCTACATGTTACCACAAAAAAATGATAGAGAGAAACAACAGTTTTTGCTAAGGCATATTTATTTCTATTTTATTGTTTCAGTGTACTGCAAAACACTAAGTCCTGCTGGCTTCACTGACACCTACATGAATTTAACTCTTTGGAAGTCCTCTAATCTGGACATTGCAGAATGATCAACTGGCACTCCATGCATGCTTTAAATACTTTTTCAGCATAGAAGGATTTTCAACAGATTCTATGTTTGGCAAACAGTCCCATTATTGCTCTTCACTTCATAATCTGAGTTTGATTCTGTCATTTACTTGATCATCTATAGTGAAATGTGCATGCAAAGCAGAAGAGGAGCATGTTTGTTTATAACTGCAGTTTCTCATTGTGTCTTCTTTCTGTGTCTGATACTGTGAAAAGAAGCAAATGAGAAAAACTAAGCTTGTTGGATAAATTTAGAATGGTGGCTAAAGAAAATTGAGACCCATGTGCAACTTTGCCTCTTGATTTTATTCAGACACTCAACAGAGGGGATTATCCCACTGTGCTCAGTGTTGGTGTGGCCTCACCTGGAGCACTGAGAGCAGTTCTGGGCCTCACACTTTAGGAAGGATGTGAAGGCACTGGGATCCACCCAGAGGAGGCCAGTGGAGCTGGTGGAAGGGCCGTCCAGTGAGGGGCAGCTGAGGAGTTTGGATTTGTCCACTAGGCAGACAAGGAGGCTGAGGGGTGACCTCACTGCTCTCTGCAGCGTCCTGGGGAGGGGAAGTGGAGAGGGAGGTGCTGATCTCCTTTCTCTGGGATATCATCATCCAGAGCATAGTGAAGATGTGAAACAGGACCCAGTATTGGCCCACGGAGTACACTGCTAGTAGACTTCGTGCCAATTACTGTCACTCCCTGGACATGGTGTTTCTGTCACTTTTCAGTGACACTTTTCACTTGTCTGCTCATCCAGCCTGTGCTTCACCAGCCTCTCTATTGAGGATCTTACAGAAAGCAGCATTGAAAGCCTTAGAGAAGTCAAGGGTAGAAATATCTGCTGCTTTCTCCTCATCTGCCAAGCCAGTAATTTCATCATAGACAGTGATAAAGTTGGTCAAGCATGACTTACCCCTGATGAATCTATACCTAACTATGCTTGATGATCTTACTGTCCTTCCTATGCCTGCTAACAGTTTCCAGAATTAGCTGATGCATTGCCTTCTCATGGATCAAGGTAAGGCTGACCAGCCTGCAGTTCCCTGGATCACCTTTCCTGTCCTTCTATGAGATAGTGACATTTGCTTTTCCTTAGTTCTCAGGCACTTCTAACAGTGCCTGTGGTTGTTGAGAAGTTACTGAGGCTTTGCAGTTCTGTTTGCCAGCTCCCTGACCACTCAAGTCCATCCTACTACATTGAGAGACAGCATCCCTATATTTATTTGTGTTTAGTTTGTTTTCATACTCTTAAGTAGCTGCCACCACAGGTATATCTTCTTTGCTCCAGACTTTTCCCCTGGTCTCTCAGAGCTGGGATTCATCAAGGCCTGCTCATGGAAACTGAGGAGAGGGCAGCATTCAGTACCTAATCCTCTTTCGTGTTCTGTGTCCCCTGCTTCATACAGCAGAAAGCTTAAATCTTTTCTACCCTTTCTTTTGTTCTCTAGGTACTTAGAGAAATCCTTTCCATTGTCTTTGACATCCTTGACTGGACTCAGCTCCATTTTGGCTTTGACTATCCTAACCTCATCCCTGGATGATTGAACAATGCTTCTGTATTCTTCCCATATTATCTGTTTCTGATTCCACTTTCTGTATGTTTTCTTTATATGTCTGAGTTTTGCCAAGAGCACCTGTTCCTATTTCTCTTGTAGAAAAGATATATGCAGAATTGCTGGTTTTCCTCTGCTCCATAAAGAATGTTAAACACTTATCAGAGAATATTTAAGCAACCATTCTTTATTCCTTTTCTTTGCAAGAGGAAAGAGTATTCCACTTTCAGGAAGAATACTGGGAACCAATACCTTTGTCTGCTGCATGAAGTGTTGCTTTTCCTGAGATAGAGTTATTGAAATTTTATATAAATGTCTGTGTGTATGAAACATCCTTGTTTAGTGTGGGACTCTTATTTTATGTTCTCAGATATCTCCACTTTTTTTTAATAGATCATAGGAAGTTGTGTGGGAGCTTGTATGACATGTATAATGGTATCAGAAAACTTTATATTTCTTCCTTTGAAGATTTTTCTATTTTTCTCCATAGCTGGACAAAATGTTCACCCTCCCAGGTCAGCAGCTTTCAGGAGTATGTAACCGTCTTTCAGAAAGTGAGCATGAAGGGTAATATTGTCTTATTTTTGAGAGCTCGACTCTTAGTCATGTAGTCAGAAGTCCTTTGAAGTTTTTTTTAACCCCTTCTCAGGCATTCATTTTTCTACAGACATGTTGGGAATTTAGCTTGGATGGTTTTGGCTAGTTATTCTTTTATTGTTGTTTGTGTGTTTCTCCATTCCATCCAAACAGTTAAATGAATAAGAGGGTTTGGGCTTTTTTTCTTTTATTGTTTGCTTTTTTCTCCCCCAAGATATCAACCAAAATAATAGACCTTTGTAGTTGGAACACTTTCTTGAATGAGCTACATCTATGGGAAGGGAGTATTTATGGTTTTTAAAAATGATGATCTTTCTAAGGCTGTAATGGTCAGATTTTCTGTTGTCAGCTAGTGGAATATTGTTTTCATTCCTTTGTCTTTTAAATACTGTTCAGGGAGTTATGTAGAACATAGTTGATACATACAGAAAGATTTAGAATTTTATATTCTTTAGTATGCCACACTTATGTGGAATAGATGAGACTAGGAAAGATACTTGCCTTAGATAGTGATAGATATTAGTGCCTGAATGTTTACACTTCCTACACCTTTTTTGAAGTTTATTTTCATACCAAGCCAAGATGTTGTTACAGAATAATTTTTTAGGACAGAAAAGACACTTTCAGTTGTTTTGTTAATACAGTTTTAACACAATCTGTATTTATGTATGCTATTTTACTTAGAAAATTCTAAAGGTGTTTTGGGACAACAGACACCATGCAATAATTCCTTGCCCACTGAGTGCATTGATGTTTACCACATAAAGATCTTACAGTTATGCTAACAAACCATAAACTCTTACATTGTTTCACAGTTGCTTTCAGTAGATGATCTGCTTAAGGGAAATAATATATAGCAAATGTGTGCAGGGAGCAAATGATGCCTCTTCTTCTTAAAGCATTTAGGCTTCATAACAAAAGCCATTCCTTTATTCCATTGTCAGGAAGTTTGTAATGGTTTGGAGGTGTGTGAAGAGAAAAGAAAACATGGTTATTAATGACCAGAATGTTTGCCCATTCTAAGAAAATGTTCTTAGGTACTTGAATGATTTGCATGCATGTGTGCAAGACCGTAAGTGGATTTTTATGTCTATATACAAAGTCTGTGATTCCCTACATAATATCAGAGTACCTGAGCTGCAGAGGAACATCTATGCAAATAAGTTCAGTGTCTTGTAGGTACATCAGAGTGATAGTCTGTTTTCAAATGCTCCCTTCAAGGGCAAAGAAATCATATGGAGTTCTAAGGCAACTTTAGCTGAGCCCTGTGCTTTGAAGTGTGGAGAATGGAGTCTATGGTATTGGGTTTTTGTGCTTTTCCTTTAGTAACGTGTTGTCACATGAACGTCCCATTGCAAAGAGAATCAATGTGACACCCTGGCAAGATTAAAGTATCCAGAATAGAATGTCAATACACTAAAAGTGCATTTATAAAGTCTGGGACAACTGAAGGAAAATAACAAGGTAGAAAGGATTTAGTGGGTATCCACAGAACCCACAGTATTAAATACAAACCTCATACTGTCACACAAATAGAAATACTTGGATCTGTACACTTGCCATATTCCTATAATACTTTTTTCACATTGAGCTGATAAGATAAGATGATATAATTAATTTGATATTAATGAAGAAGAAACAAAATAATAAACTTTCACATACAAAACCAGAAACAGACACTTTTAGAGGAGAGAATAAGTAAACATCTTTTGTCAAGTCAGACCATAATGTACCATATCACAAAATGATTCATCAAGGCTTTTGCCTCTCCTTCTTTGAATGTCTCCACATTTTAGAGTAGCAAATAATGTTATACTTGAGACTACTTAAGTTTAGAATTCTAGGTGTCATATGTATTTGCTTTAAAATTATAGTTTGAGCAAAGTACCCTGTATTAGCTAAGGAGTTAGGTGGTTCAACACTAATAGAATGAATAGAACTAGGTAAAAGAATTAAAGTATGGAATAACAGAATGCACTAAATTAGTATTTTATGTAGTTAATACTTTATACAGAAGGCTTTGCAGACGTAAAGCATAGTGGATTAATAGGTGTGGTTTATGTTCACAATAACAACTTTAGTATTCTAGAAGTTAGGTGGAGTTAAAATACTGAATTTTCTAGTACTGAGCTAGTACTGAAAAGTGCACCAAAAATATGATTTGTTCTCTTCTACATTTTCTACTGAGTTTAATGATGAAGATGATTATGGATTTTTAATTTACAGGAATTGTAGTTGCCTGCATTTTCTGTGCTAGATGTGAGTTCTTAAGTTTGTTTTTTACGCCATACTGGAAATTAGATGTAAAAAGCAATAACCTTATTTGTGTATTTATGATCAATTTTTCAAAGTTACAGTGGTTACTCTGGTCTCCTGTAGTGCACTGCCATGTCATATTAAATGGGTTTAAACTCAGTTCAGTAAAATATTTCCTGATCAGCAAAACAAGCAAGCCTCAATGTAAATTGCAGTAACTTAAAGTCAAGTACTTGATTCAGTATTTTGTTGAAAAAGGATGAACTTAAACAGTCTGCTTGCCTGATTTCACCTCCTAACAAACCGTAGATCAATGTAGGACCATATTTTTGTAAATCCACAATGCTCGGTGTTCCTTCTTTTACTTTCTAAATTATTTGACCCATGCTTTCTCAATTTATGTCTCTATTTCTTTATTGCTTTTTTTGCAACTTCAGCTATTTCCTATCCAGTATCTTCTGATCTATTTTTAAGCTACTTGTACTCACAGCCTTTATTTTTCTCATGAATCACTGTGCCTGTATGAGCAGTGTTCAGCAACTTATCACTTGCTTTCAGACTCAATTCTGAACTCAGTCAAAATCACAGAGGATCCAGGCCCTCTAGTTTATAGCTCTGTTACAGTTGTGTACTGGCCATTTGTAGAATTGCTTTTCAAAGTTTCTTATCTTTTACAAAACCAGTGTATATATAAAAATAATTTAAAAATATTTCTATCATACTTAAACATATGTTAAAAATTGTGAAATTTTGAATCTAACAGTTTTCTTTCATTTTACAGCCATAAAATTATTTTCTTGCCTAATTTTCATCAGTGATGTGTGTCCTTGAAGAACAGTGAAATTCAGTTATGAGAAATGGTGATTAACATTTAATTTTCATACATTTGCATACTTAATTTATGATAATTTTAAAATAAAATAAATCGTATGGAACTTAATGCAATGATATAACTCACTTGTTTTTCGCTAACGAGTGAAAAGTACCTTTAAAGTAAGCAGATTTTGAAAGCTGAAATGCCACGAAATATTTAAAGGACACAATAAATAAATTGATAAGCAATTGTACAGTTTCTAAGAGGTGGGATGGGCAAAAATTAATAAATTTGTAATTACGGGATGATGTGCTGGCTCTTCTGTTAGATTTATCATTTAGTATTTGCTGCAGTGGAAGGATCAGAAAATCAATTAACTGGCCTTCCCATTTGGCATTTTTCCAGTTTATGGAAATTGTTGTATTTACTATTCAATGCAGATTCTTCATGAAAAAGCAAAATACAGCTTTGATTGAAACATTGGGTAATAGACGTGAGTGATTAAAGTAAGATATTCTATAATAGCAATACATCTTAAATATTTGTGTAACACTGGCTCAAATTTAGGGTCATTGGTTTTGTATCACTACAATAAAGTATGGTTTTTTCAGGGTATTTTGTGTCTTCATGTAATAAGAATACATAGCTTTTCTTAGTAACCTGAGTATATCTTTGCCAAGGCTGTTTATTGGGAAATATGTAATGTATTTTAAAAATATATAATGAACTCTGAATTGAAACTTATATCTCTTCCATTTTGAAGTATCTGCAAGCAGATTTTTTTTTTCCTTTCGATGAACGGTTCTTGTTTTCAAAAAGAATTTTAGAATAGAAGTTCAGAACAATGTCTTAAGAGTAAGTCCAACATGTTAGCATAGATTTAAGGAAACTTTTGAATACTTTTTAGTCGAATCTATAAACAAGTAAAGACTTCAGAATTTTTTATGCTCAAATATATGCATATTAGGTGTAGTTCAGGTGATACAATATTCTGAGAAAGAAGTTGAATAATAAGGTGATTTTGTTGTAACTTAGTGCTACAATTTGTTGTGGAAGGCATTATAATGCTACTACATTAGCTCAAATTTTCATGTTTTTATTTTCATTGATGTGTTTTTATTGCTTAAGACAAGTAATTGAAATTATTTTAAAAATCCTTTAGGATTAAATCAATAATGAAGGACATCATGACTTCTATTTTTCACTCTAGCAGTTGAAAACAAAGCAAGTCTTTCTTTAATTAGGTTTTGGTCCCTTAAGCTTTTGGGGGTTTTTTTATTCTCCAGTTCTTTCTAGTGCAAAGCAAGTCATTGTGTAAAAAATGTTACTGAATTTCAAGCAGTTTTTGCTACTCAAATGGTTCTGTTGAAAATGGAAGAACTTCAGATTAGTGATTGTTTGAACTTGCTTTTGTTGTCAAAGCTGGAAACACAATGCTGGTGTGTAAATTGTCAAGTGACTGTATATGCACTGAAAGAAAAAGCTCTGTTCTAATAAACAATTGGATTAGAATAATTTTAGAATTAAACTGTTTGCCAAAGTTTCAATTTTTTATTTTCATTCTGAGGGGAAAAATCATGTTAATTTTTGACATGTCCAGTTTCTGTGTTTTCTCCCAATTTTGACCCTCCAGCTGGCAGCACCTTTTGAAGAATTGAGCCAATATAATTTGTGTAATTAAACCTCTTACTTGACTCTTGATTCTGCCTTTCTTTATCGTAGAAGTTATGTTTCATTTTAAAATGCTAGAAAACTATGTCTGTGATTTTTATTCTGTCAGTATCAGCTTCTCTGTGCCTCTTCTGCCTGTGTTGCTTGTGCACATGATTTTGGGAGTGAGGGCAGAAGGCAATAGACTATGATAATGTTATTGAGCCATCAATGAGCTGCCTTGTAATCACAAGCCCGTAGCTTCTCTGTGCCTAACAAAGCTCTGAGTACAGATCAGGGACTCTGATGTGAGCAGGAATGTAAAAAAAAAGTATTTTGAACTTCATTTTCAGATTCAAAAGTTAATCTTAGGGGAGAAGATGATAGGCTATAAATCAAACAGTAAGATACAAATCATGTCAGCTGTATAAACATTTATTTTGCCAGCAAATTAATTGAATGCCACTTGTTCCTCACAGGGCATGAAGATGCATCTAGGAAACTAACAGTAGTCACATTACACATATTCAAATAGTAAATAAGGTGTGCCGTGTTCGGTTCTCTTTTCCTTTTACTAATAAATGTATGAGATTCAGTTTTACCAATTTGTTGGTTCATTTGGGCTGTGTTTACTCACTAGAAATTCTGAGTAATGAAAACTAAAATGTTGCTTACTTGTAAATAATGGATTTGGAGATTTTTTTGGTATGGTTTAATGTGACACAGAACAATAATCTCAGTGCCCTTTTCTCAAGGAGTATCCTAAAAGCCTACTAAATTAAGCAAAGTCATAATGAAGAGAAGTGAATAGCAACTTCCAATGTGTTTTGGTTTTTTTTTACTGTGAGTTCTGATATATTTTTCTATAATTGGATCAAATATGTTTATTAATATAAAAATTGAAGAATTATTAATTAGCTGAAAGCTGAATACTTGAAAGTTAAGAAGCCCATAATATCATATATGAATTTCTGCCTTTATCTATTCATGTGTGCTTATCCTTATCCTCTAATGAATTAATTTTGTTTGTGAAATTAGTGTTTTCCGAGTTCTGTGCAACTTAGTGCTTGTTTTTAACCGTGGATTAATAAAGAGTACCATTTTTCTTTCATAGTGTATTTGCATATAGCCCAGATTTAAACATATAAATTAATATGTAACTGATGTGAATTTAATGAAACTTCCCTTTCTGAAAGCAGAACTAGACTATCTGCTTTTTCAGTCATAACTGAATAATTGTAGAATTATTTCATATTTGTCTTACTGTCATGCCTTTTTTCAAGGGAGTAGACGAAATGAAGAATTCAGTTGAGATGTTGTCACCAGCAGGTCCTATACATTAAGTATTATAAAATAGTACATAAATTTCTGATCTGGAGTTTCAAGCATTAAAAACTCTTTCCCATTTCTGATGTAGAGAATGTCCAGAATCCAATCTGTAAGACAGAATACCTGTAGTTACATTTCAGAGACCTTTCTAGAAATGGAATGCTGAAGATCTGTGGCTTTGAACGGAGATAAAGTATGGAGGTTTCAGGATGACAGTTTTAGATATCCCAAACTTACAGAAAACACTTAGCTTCCTCAAATTTACCTTAGTTCTCTTCAAATTTTTCAAATGTTACACTTGAGTACAATCAAATCTGAATGTTCTAATCACCTGATGACTGATTTTACTAAGGAAAACTTCAAACCTCACCTGAATTATACATGTTTAAAGCTGTAAAAGTAATTTTTAGGTTTAGACTAAAATGAAGAATTTCAATGAAAATCTGAATGTTTGGAGATTCCAAATAATTGGTAGGATATGTTTCTGGTTTTAATTCAGTTGTAAGCAGACTCAATTAATTTCTAGTTGACCTGTGGCACTTAGGTCCATTTCTAGTTTCTATGTTTCTATCTGATAAATGTAACTTCAAAACTTACAGGTTAGTCACATTGCTGTTCAGGGCACTGTGTGGGATCTTTATTATCCCATTTCTCCAGGAAGTAACCCAGAAATAATCTGGTGTGCACTTTGAGGCTGAGCTGAGAAGCAGTCAGTGTGGGTGTTAACCTATATCCCTTTCAAATGCCAGGAATATGTTTCTGAAAGAAGAAAGAAGTAAATGGTCAATCCTCTTTAGATCACACAAAACTTTCTACTTTCTAATGTTTGTGTACCTTCTGTTTGCTTTCTATTTGTCCAGTTACCATATGGGTTTTCATTTCCTTTCTGTACTGTAGAGCAAGTTAAAAGTTAATTTGTTTTCAAATTCAGTAATTATTTCTCCACTTTCTGCTGGATGCATCTGCAGTTCAAGAGAAATTTAACTTCATGTAGTTCAAAAGTAATTTTGTAATTCAGAAGAATTTACTAGGAACAATACTACATTTAACTATATTGTCTACATTTGACACTAGACTCTAATACAGAAATGTGTGGACTTGGTATTATAGTGTTTTGAATCCCGTAGTAAAAATAGAATTTGTAATTTAAAAAAAGTAATCTGCAGTACATTTATTTGCTAAATAACTCTGAATTTGCAGTCAGACTTCTAATCTACCTCTGAATAAATTTGAAGAACCTGCCTTCTAACGAAATTCTGCTGTGAGTGCAGAAGCATATGAAAGAGAAATGATTATTGAAGGTTGTGAGAACTGATCTAACTTTCATTTCTAGAATTCTTCCTGAACATTTTCTGCACTGCTTCTGTTACCCCTGGAACTTAATTACTTAACAGTATAAGAGATAATTAAGAAAAACAGTCAGGTAATGAATGTAGTCCTTTCACTGTGCATTTCAAATATGACTCAGTATTGTGTTCAGTGGTTCTGCAGTCATAGAATTCTTTGTGGAAAGTGTCAGTCTTTTTGCACAGCTTCCTAGGTCATAGAAAAGATACTGAATTTATCTAAAGAAACAAACCATTACTATGCATAACTGTTGTACTCTGGGCAAACATCATGGATGGGAGGAATTCAGATATTTAGGAACTCATCTTACAAGAAACTTCTTCATTAAATAAATATAAATTCACAAAATGTACATGATTTGTGCTCTCCAGAGCATTACTGAGTAAGTGGCTGAGGCACAGAAGTCATACAGACACATTTATATTGTTACATGCCTCAAGTATTTTTCAGTTGCATAGGAAATGTTGCTGGACTTTGTTGCTTTGAGAGAAACTGTAATTACCTTGCTATGCTTGCTCTGTAAATTCTTACAGTTGAATAATTATCCAGACAAATTAAGAATTTGTGTTTATAGGTTCTTTTTTTTATATGCTGAAAAATACTGGTCATATTTAAAAAATTTGCATCTCACAACTGCCTTCTAAAGTTCACCTTTCAGAATTTCTGAATTCTTGCTATAAACTGCTTTTCATTTCAGTGAGTAAGCTTGTGACTCAGTTATGGTGCCCCTGTTTTATAATAGATGAAGCAATAATAGGAGAGAACTGTGATTAAAGTTCTGAGAAGGTAAAGAGCGGTGAAGAAATGGTAACCTACCAAAAATGGTTCTGACACATTTAATTGCAGTCAAGCAAAATTAGCAGTGTTCAATCAGTGCAATGAATATTATGGGGGGAGGTGGACTTAAACTGAAAACATTCTTCTTGGTCACAAAAAGTGACATTTTTTGATAGGCTTTAAATATTACATTACTTACTTATTTGTGAACAAAAAAATTACTGTAAATAATTCTGTAGGGGATTTCTTTTTTATTTTGAAAGCAAAGCTTGTCTCTCTGAAAGTGAGTGGATGTTTTTTACAGTGTTTTAGAATCATAAATTTATAAATAGCATTTGCAGAATTTAAACTCAGTTTAAAGTATAGTGGGGTTCAAAAATGATAGTTGGTTGCACTGTAATAAAAAAAAAAAGTAGTCTCAGTGGTGGCAATCCGTCTGTGTCATGGAAAAATGTGTGCCTGACATCTTCAACTAAGAATGAAGAAGAATCCTTTATGTGAAATTTTTCTTTTCATAAAATCACTTTAGAAGTGTTACTTATACCACTGCATTTTACTCATATTTTTCCTGACCATCTACCAAATTTTTAATTTCTCAAGCTTTGTAGAAGATTCAAACTATCACCAATGAGTATGTAATTCCTTTTTTGCTTAAATATTTCTAGAGGTACTTTTAACTTGTTTATGCAGGGTACATGTCTGCTAATGAACAGTTACAGATTGGTGGTACAATACTGTAAATTGCTCACAAAACCATCAAGTATTTCTTTTATTTTACTTACCATTTCTGGTAAATGGGCTGACTATATGATTGTTTAAAAGTTATGCTAGCATACTGAGTCTTTTGTGCATTCCACTTTATCTAATAGTCTCTTCTTTGTTATTGAGCACAAATGGAAATGCTAATTTTAGGAGCATTATGTGTTGCCCAGTGATTCTAATTTCATGTTTATTTAAATTACAGCAAACAATTCAGCTGGGTTAGCTGAGAGCATTTCAATTACATATAAAATAGAACAAAATATAAGAGGGTGCTTATATTTGCTTTTTCCATGCTACCTGAGGTCTTCGAAGAGGTCTTCTTCAGTGTGACTTCTCTATGCCCTGTGATGAGACATCCTCAGAATTTAGGATTTGAAAGCTTGTTTAACATTATTACAGCATGTTTATCCTTTTGGGTTACAGGTCTCTCTGTAGTCTCTTACTAATCAAAATGCAGCAAAGGTACAGTACTTGTAAAAAGCTGTGAAAATAATCCTGCAAGAAATTTAAAGTTTTTAGATTTTATCTTAAATTATTAAGGGGGGTAGCATGTACTGTTAGTTATTTAAGAGTATGTAGCAGTACAAATTGTATTTGGCTTTTAACTAAGTTACAAGGCACATTTTGTGTTCAAACTCAAAGGAAATACTTTTTGCCACCTTGTATTAGTGTGTTCTACTTGCATCTTTTTTACGGTGTCAAAAGAACAACTGGCGTGCTTTTTTACTTTGTTATAGAACAGAGCAGCAGTTCTGAGAAACAACACAAGCCTTTTGGTTTTGAGTTATTTAGATCACATTTCTTTAAAGTATTAGTCAAAAATAACTGTGAAGTGACTAGTGGGAAAATTCAGCTGTTCATGACTTTAGTTGTAGTCAAAGGTGGTTGTTAGCTGTCTATACTTATTTTTTCTTTTGACGTACATTTGTAAATATTATTAGAATCATAGGATCATTTAGCTTGAAAAAGACCTTCAAGATCATTGAATCCAGCTGTGAAGTCCTTCACTAAACTATGTCCACGAGTGCCACATCTGTATGTCTTTTGAATATATGTCTCTGTGAATGGTGACTCCACCACTTCCCTGTGCAGCCAGTCCCAATGCCTCACCAATCTTTCCCATGAAGAAATTTTCCCTAATACCCAATCTGAACCTCACCTGATCCAACTTGGGACCATTTCCTCTTGTTCTGTCACTTGTCACTCTTCCTGTCACTTGTTCTCGTCCTGTCTGGAAGCAGAGCCTTACCCCTACCTGCCTACACCCTCCTGTCAGAGAGTTGTAAAGATTATCGGGTCCTCCCCGAGCCTCCTTTTCTCCATTCTGAACACCCCCAGCTCCCTCAGCTGCTTCCCATCAGACCTGTGGTCCAGACCCTACCCCAGCTCTGTTCCCCTCTATGGATACACTCCAGCCTCTCAATGTCTTTCCTGCAGTGAGGGGCCCAGAACTGGACACAGGATGCAAGATGTGGCCTCACCAGTGCCAGGACAGGGGGACAGTCACTGCCCTGTTCCTGCTGGCCACAGGATGCCCTTGGCCTTCTTGGCCACCTGGGCACATTTGGCTCATGTTCAGCTGCTGTTGACCAGCACCCCCAGGTCCTTTTCACCAGGCAGCTTTCCAGCCCCTTGGCCCAAGCCTGTAATGCTGTGTGGGTTTTTAACCATGTATTACCATTCTTATTCCTGTGAAATGCTGCAAGGTAACAATTACTCTTCTGGGAAGGAAAAAAAAAATCAAATTTTAAAAGACTCAGTTTGTCAGTACACTTCAAGAACTGGAACACATCTTTTAACATAACTCAAATTTTCAGGCTTTCCTTTTAAGAAACATTTTTTTCTTCAAATGTCAGTACAATTTATTTTAGATCATTAAATATGCTCTTAACTTCTGCTTTATTGTATATTCTGCAAAAAGATTAAATCATCCATCTTTATTCATAGAGGAAGCATAGTTAAGGACTCCTAAAAGCATCTTTGATTTCAAGATAGAGTAAGGGATTTCCATCTTGTTTTCATGAATAAACAGCATATCTTAGCTGAGCCTCAGTATGGGATACAGAAGAGCTATCTCTTACTTTCCAGAATAATTTGAAGTTCTGAAAAAAAGCTAGAGTAGGGAGGGCAATATTTTATCTCTGTATTCCTGTAGAGAAATTGTAGACTATAGAGACAATCTGTGTGTTGTATAGATAAATATTTTTTATAATTATTTTTACCAAGTCTGTCTGTTTTGTGTATTTTGATCATATATCAGTACAAATGAATGACAGAAGGCTTACAAAGTGAGCCGAAGAAATACCTTCACATACCATGTTTTAAGGAGTAGTAGTAAAAAGTGACCAGAAGTCAAGAAGGTTTTAATACCAGTACTTATTAAATTGATTGAAAATATATAAAGGGACATGCAAAGGTATAATCCATTGTATAAGCCTTCTACAATGGTGGTTAAAAATATAATCTTATTTGTCTGTTAAAAAAAATGTCGTAGCAAGTGGTGAGATTGCAAGCCTAGTCACCCTTATTAATTATGCTAAATTTTTATTTTTAATTAGAGTAACTCTTTTGAGACTATATCTTTTACCATTAGGCTTTTTGAAACCTATGAGATAAAAAGGAAGAGGTTTTTTTTAGGCTATTATTTACATTATTTTAATTAATGATTATAGTCTCCATGGTCATTTTTGAAAAAGAGCACGTAATCTCTTAACCAGTTTTCATTATTTGCATTTTGCAAAAACATGTAAGCCCTGCAGGTTTATTATCTCTGATTTTTTCCAAACCAAACTTATTTTTAGAGAACTGTATTTTGTTTCTACTCCAAGTCCCATTTCCTATCATAACACCTGTTTCTCATGCAGAGTGAACTGATTGGTAGAAAAGTAAAGTTTGCTTCCTTTTGCCAAGATGGAACATAGCCCTTGGCAAGGTTACCTTTGAAAACAGTTTTTCATGCAGACACTGTATATAAGCACTATTGCTGTTGCCAAGATCCTCTTACTAATGAAGGGTCGGCGCAATAGTGTATTCTTTCTCATTGCTGGCGGCAGGTATATGTGGCTTTTCTTCTGAGAAAAGGCACTCTAGTGTTTCAAACAGAAGCTAGAAGTTTAACCTTCTAGGAGGAAGGTCGGTGTTAGTTTTTATTGATAGCACAGAAGAAAGTGACTGCATAGGAATATGAAAGATAAACTCTGTGTCAAGCTGAAACTCTTTAAAATACAGAGTTTTCAAATGTTTTTTAACAAAAATTAGTTCTAAAACTTTTCATGTTTGCAAAGTTACTTCTTTGAATCTCAAAGCAGGATTATGCTTAGTTTTCCATATTGATGATTTCGGGAACTGATTCCTAACTAGGAGGGATTAGCATATAGACTGAATTTAAAGGTCAGAACTTCAGGTGCTTACTTACAGATTAATTTTTTTTTTCTGTTTCCCATTTAATGGAAAAATGGGTAGCAAAAAAGATCAAGTATTGCTCTTAGTATCAATTGTGTTTAGGAAACCCATTAAAATTCCATTTTTTTCAAATGTGTGGAGCAAATAATCTTTTCTGTGACAAAGAATAAATGCTCAGGTATCTTCAGCTCAGATTTTTAAATAAAAGCTTGTGGTAAAACTTACTTTAAATGGATAGGCTATAATCTACTTAGAAGCCAAGAATTTCTAATGTAAAATTTGAATTAAATATTGTGTCTCACAGCTATAGTGATATAAAATTTATATTCTAGCAACATGTGAGGAAATTAAAACAAGGTGAGGTAAGTTACTTCAGGTAATCCAATAGCTACTTTGTATTAGTAGCCTCAGCTAGCTAATGAAAGGTTTTAACTTGCAGAAAGTTCTGGAAGAACTTCCTTTATGTTGTCATTCTTAAGGAACTGTACTAGTCCATCATATGCATCACTTATCATGAGATTGGTTGTGAACTTAGCAGCAGCACTCACAATGATTAAAATTTGCTGCATATTAAGAGCAACTGAACTCTTCTTTTATACCTGTGTTTTCAGAGACAGTTACTTGATTTCCAGGAAAAACCTCTATGTCTTGTGTCTCAGACTGAACTTGTTGCAGGAGACTTCTTTCTCTGTTTTTGTGATAGCACTGTATGTCAGATACAAGATTTTTTGTTTGTTTTCATTGTACTAAGTATGCATGTCTGTACTTCATCTTGAAAGAATTTATTTTTATTGTAATAACTTCTATTTTTTTAATAGCAAATGCATTTTTAAATTAAGCAAATCATCCCTGTCATGTATCTTAGCTTTAAACAACAACTTTATATAGATAGTAAGTAAATGCGACCCTTATTAAGGAGCTGCAGGATTCTGTTTATTGATTCTAGCTTGTCATTTGTTCTTTCAAAGCAAGGAGCATCTCCTTTCTGGGATAAAACCTTTTTCTGATTTTAAAAAATCTGTTTAAAACTGCTATATAACAAGTTCATGGGCTGTTGTATTTACTACTACATTGAACCATGTTCATTGGTTTGAAACTGTTTCTTCTTCATGAACTTGGCATGTACATGCCACTAGGCTGGTTTGGGCTGGGATAGAGTTAATTTTTTTCACAGCAGCTCTTTTGGAGCTATGATTTCTCTAACATTCAGTGATTAGAATTTTTGCTGAAGACAATGTTGATATTATGGGGTATTTTAGTTATTGCTGAGGAGTGCTTACCTAGAGTGAAGACCTTTTTTGCTTCTCATGTTTGCAGCACAAATCCTCAACATAGCACCCTGATACTTACTATGAAGAAAATTAACTCTATCACAGCCAAAACCAGCACACAGAGTTTTAAGTGTGTCTGAAGTAATTTTGAAGCTTTCTTTGCGTGCTCTTAATGGTCTTTCTAATTAAATTAACATGGCTTTTGACTAGTAGGATAATTAGCTCATCGTTTCAGGTTTTTTTCACGTAGAATTTACTACGTATTGTCAAAACCAGTACATTTCCCTGCTTTCTCAGTGGTGCAGCAGACATAAAGTTCTTTCTTACAGTGAGGCATATATATCCATTATATGAGGATATAAATCCTATTATGTGTATAAAAACTAAACTGTTGAATCTTGAGCTCAGTATCAGTATCTTGGCTTTTGATTTTAATTGGATGTTTACTCTTTGGGCATAAGGCCAAAAAGAGCAACACCACAGAAACAACACTGTTTCATAAGCAAAGTTAATTTATCTTTCTTGAGTTCTCCTAAGTCACTTTTGAGTAGTTTTTGTGTATATTGGACCCGTTTCTACAGCAGTGATAAACAAGGTTACATTGTGTAACATAGTGTATATATACCACATATTTAATAATTCTCCAACTTTAATGCTATAACCAGTTAAATCTCTACATATATGCAATGATGAGTTGATTCTGTAGTTCCAGTTATTGAATTAGCTATTAAATGCTATCACCAAATGTTTATGGTGGTAGTTTTATATTTTCTATAAGTAATTCCTACTGAGTACAGTAGAGAAGTTTTTTTCAGTCTGAAATGTCAATAACTACCTTAAAGATATTTCCTCTCAACCCTACATAACAAAAGTAAGTGTGTGCTATCCTAACAGAGGAATAGCAGAATGACAGTCTGTGGGAAACTGTATATTTTGTTGCTCTGGTACTATGCAGAAACTTGAGGCATGAACATCTCAGGTTCAAGCAGCAACTAGTTTGCCAATGGTTTAACAATCTTCAGAGAGACTGGGTCTACAACCACTGAAATCACTCAAGTAATAATTCAGCTGATGAGAAATTCCTTATGTAAGATTGGTTCTTGAAAAATAAGTGGGTTTTTTTTTATTTGCAAATCCTTCTGAGCTCCTGTGAGCATTAAAAACTCCTAGCTTTTGCAGTTTCTTTACATTATACTAAAGATGTGTGCATGAGCTCATTGTTTTTCAGTTATTCACTTGCTTGTCTAGTGACCTTATTCAAGCCTAATACAACTGAAAAACAAAAACAGCAGAAAAAGAAAGGCAATTAGTCAGTTCCTTATTTTACAATTCAAACTACAGAAGCAACACTTGTAGCACTTTCTTCTTTTTCATATTTTAAACTTTTCTGAATGCTTGTTTTACATACTACATTTTATAAACAAGGCAGACAGTTAAAGTAAAGCTTACAATGATAAAGTAAATTCTGAATTTAGTGCAGAATCATGAAAAGTCTATGTCACAGGTGTCTGTGGGAATCACCTGGTCCTACTCTTGTCTTCATATGGTGACCTTACAAGATTTTGTAGAATGACATGTCTCACTGCCACAGCTTTTGAGGTATTTTTCATGGTTTAGCATCACAGCACTATGCTGGTGGTCTTCAACCCTCTGCAGTTGTACTTCAGGATTAAAAGAAGTGAAACATATCCTAATGCACTCTGCACAACACCACTGATATACCTTATTATGTTGCTTCTTCAGAATCTATTGAGAACAGTGCAGCCAGTGTTTTCTTCCTGTGGCTATTTTTGACTTGAATTGATGAAAAAATCTGAAGGACAGGCTCAGAGACAAACCCAAATAGCTACAGTAGTCAATCAGAAGAGGGCA
The DNA here is from genome assembly GCA_013397555.1 of Urocynchramus pylzowi. Classification (NCBI taxonomy): domain Eukaryota; kingdom Metazoa; phylum Chordata; class Aves; order Passeriformes; family Fringillidae; genus Urocynchramus; species Urocynchramus pylzowi. Next base: position 147,979 of record VZRH01003212.1, read on the forward strand.
GCTGAAGCCTCTGGCCTCGGGAGCTTGGGACCTGCAGCTGCAGTTCATGAGCAGGCAAAAATAAGTGTGAAATTAATGCAAGTACTGAATATTTTGCACTGGATAGCTGCTTATCAGGGAGTGAAAATAAGGATGAAAATAGATTTTGGAGTAGTAACCATTGTGTGAGACTGGCTTTTTGGCCCTGACCTGATCTAGAGAATTTTTCTAAAGGCAAATTCAGACCATAGGGCTGGAAGGATTAGGGAGGTCAGGTTAATGCTCCTGTGGTGAGTTCCTCGCTAAAGAGGTCAGGTGGAATGAACAATGGGAGTCATTCAGTTAGTTGGGCAGTATTCACTTGTGTCTCTGCCTTAACTGCAATGAGGCATTCTGCTGGTCTGTTAACACTACATGAGAACATTGCCTACCTGTCATTTTTAACTTGTGATTTGGAATAGCTCTAAAATAGTTCTATATAATAATAATCTAGATGGTCAATCAGCATACTCTCGTACATAAAAGACATGGAAGTACATAAAAGAAAATAATATTGCAATTTGAATTTCAGTTGTAGAAAAAAGAAAGAACTGGCTACAGTATTTTCTCTGCTGTTTTATACCTTAGTATATTACTTGCCTCTTGTCTGCCTCACATTTCTCCTTTGAATTCGTTTATCTCTCCTCTTCTCCTTCCTTGATCTTATGCAAGAGTAATGTGAGTATTTCAAAAAATCAAAGGCAACACATCAAAAAACCACAAAACCACAATCATGGAGGTGCTTCTGCATGTTCTATGATTTTCCCAGCAAACTGCAGTGGTTATGGAAGTGTTTTACAAATGTCAAGTGATGGAGGTCAAACTACTGAAACCTCTTCAGAAGTAGCATAATGTTCCATACCTTGTGACGTCTTCCAGACTATGGCAGTGGTCACTGTCTAGAGGTTTTCAGAGCCACTTGTATGTTGATTGTCACAAAGCCATAGGAAATGAAGCTTGAAGTTCATCTCTAGTTGAAAGTATTCCATTATATTTGGTTCTTTAAAAGTACCTTCCTGTAGATTTAATCTTATTTGTAGACAATCTATTGCAGTGTCTTATTTTCTCACCCGTAGAAAGCTTATGTTAATATTATCTGTATATTTCTTGCTGCAACTGAAGACTGCCTCACCACTGATGAGAAGCAAGATTTCTTTTCGATTTAAAGAGATTTTAGTCCATCATCCAGGTCACTCCTTTGTAATTGTTGTAATTGAGTTAACCGTCTGGTCGTAGGTGAAGTTTGAAGTTTATTGAGTCAGAAGTAAGAAGGGCATTTAATCCTCATCATTCAGAATCACATTTAGATAGATTTCCTTAGCAGTAGAATGATATAGCAATATTTTCCCAGCTTTTTTTGTTACTACTGAGCATACTTTTTGTATAATTTGTATTGTTCTTTGCCCCTTGCCAGTTTTGTTTCAGTTTGTGCTTGGTCCTTTCTGATTTTGTCCCTAAATTCTCAGTCCATTATGCTTATACATTTGATACAGTATCAATTTCTTTTAAATCACTTCTGAGTTTAAGAGCATGAAGAGTTTTGCTTTGTCTGCAACAGGTTTTTCTTGCCATTCTTCCTCATTCTGTTAAATTTTATTTCACCAGAATTTTGTTTTCTTAACAACTGGAAAATAAGAAGGAAAAAAAGAGAGATTGCTAAGTTCAAAACTTGGAATCTAGCAAATTCAGAGTGACTTTGATTTGAACTCTTATTTCAAGATGATTTTCATTAGTTGACTTCAACTTTATATTCTCAGCCCTCTACTCAAAATGCATCTTAAAAAGCCTCAGTTCCTGTTGCCTGCTTTGTCAAAAATAGGTGCAAGCACATTATAAACCCTTTGGGAATTGCCTGTTGTCTTCTGCAGTTGACTGAAGTATCAAGTCAGCTAATTCAAATCATGCTTCTCATAAAAAGCCTGATTCATGATGTTGTTCTTCAGCAGGTTTTTACAATGAAGTACAAAGTCCTGGCTCAGCCTTGATTCCGTACTTCAGATGGTTCCAACTGAATAGTGCTCATGTTACCTTTTTTGTGGTTCGTTCATTTGCTTTTTTATTTTTCCACAAAGCTAGGTGTTTTTAGAAGTTGAAAATTACTTTTCTATCTCATAAGTTAGAAAGTTATATTCAGGACAAAAATAACATTTATGTTCACAGTTACTGCCATAACTTACACCCTTTAAAACCCACTTGAGATACAGCATAAGAAAATACTGTAACTTACTGCATAGAAAATCCTAATCACTGCTGTCTGTGCTGGGCACTGGTGAGGCACCATCTCGAATTGTGTGTCCAGTTCTGGAACACTTGCCACAAGAAGACACTGAGGGGCTGGAACATGGTCAGAGAAGGGCAGCAGGGCTGGGGAAGGGTCCGGAGAACAAGTTTGATGAGGAGCAGCTGAGGGAGCTGGGGGGGTAAAGCCTGGAGCAATTGTAGAGACCTCATCTCTACAATTGCTTGTGAGGAAGATATAGGCATGTTAAGATCTTCTCCCAGCTAACAAGTGATAGACAAGGGGAAATGGTCTCAACTTGAGGTAGAGGAGGCTTAGATTGGATATTGGGTAAAAATTCTTCATGGGAAAGTTTGGTTGGGCATTGGAACAGGCTGCACAGAGCAGTGGTGGAGTCACCATCTCTGGAGGGATTTAAAGACACACAGATGTGGCATATGGGGTATAGATTAGTAGTGGACTTGGCAGTGTTGGGTTAGTGGTTGGCCTTGATCATGAAGGATATTTTCCAACCTAAGTGATTTTGTGTTCTCTAAAATCAGCAACCAGTAGCCTGACTTGGTGTGATGGAGAACCTTAAATAAGTAAGAATATGGCATTTTATTGAAGGTAGCAGAAAGTTTTTGATGAGGCTGATCTCTCTAATGGAATCTATATGAAATAATTATTAAATAACTGTGCGAGATGGCCCTAATATTGCGAAAATACAGCTAGAAAGCTCCTTTGATTCCAGCATTAGTAAAGTATCATAAATTTTGATTTCCCTAAGAAAGCCATTATTCATCTTTAACATAGCATGTGTTAATGCATTTTCTTTTTCAGGTAAAAGTAAATATAGTAATTACCTCCTAAATAATAAGAAAAAGTATTTTTTCTGTTAAGAGATTGTAGATTGCCGCGGCGGGGCCGGTGGTGGAGAGGGTGCCGCGACCTTCCCGAAGAAGCGTCCTGAGAAGGACTGCTCGGGGGCACAGGCACGTCCTTCTCTGTCCCGGAGAGTGATTCATCTCGGCGGCTAGCTCTCTGATCTCCAGGAGGCGACGCAGAGAGAGGGACTGGAGCAGCTGCTTAGCAATCCACAGTGGCCTTTATTGACAGAAAGGGCCCTCTGCAGGGGAGCCAGGGAAAGCAAGCTCCCCGAGCAGCCAAAATCTGGGGCTTGTATAGAAATTGTGGAGGGTGGAGAGAAGCAGGGATACATGTAACAAAGTGGGGAGAACCAGTGGGGCATAGCGTATCTACATAAAAGTGCAAAGGGCTCTGGGTGGGAGGTGAACTCACCCTAAGTGCCAAGTGCCTTGCCTAGGGGTTGGCTCTCCAGGGGAGTGCCATAACCATTCCACTGACCAATTCCTCGGCCCCCACAGTAGATAATTGGTTTTTTCCCTGCAGTTGATTCATACCAAATGTTCTATGCATGTCTCAACCTAGCATAGTGCACTCACTGATTGCTTTACTGGGGTTCTATGAAAATGGCTAAAAATGAAAACTAAAGTTCTCATACTAGATAATCTGTATTTAATTGCTTTGAGAAGTAAAATGCTGTTGTATCTTAATTTTAGAATATTTATGTAGAAGAATATTCTACCTCAATCTTACAATAACACCTTTTAAAAAATGTGCTTATTTACTGGAGTTTCTTTTTCTTATACACCCAGATAGCAATCAGTTTTTCTTTAAGTGGAAATTGTTAGTTATAGAAAGGTTTCTGCCATTAGATAATACAGGATTATAACAAGTGGGTGTCATTCTACTTGAATGTAGAGGCCCTTAATGTTATGAAAAGGATATCCTCAGGATGTTTTACATATATCAAAGCGTGGAATTAAATTATAAATCAAATAAAACCATTATGAGCATCTTAGTCACACAGTAAAACTGATCTGTCCAACAAACCAGTCAATATGGCTGAACAATGATACATTAAGTGGTTTCTAACTAAGTTATACATGAGTTTCAAATGATAACTCAGTTATAGTATAAGTTTTTTTCTGCGCTGTTGTTTAAGATAATGCAAGTTCCATTTTGTTAAACTTTGTGAAATTAGGAATTAGAGATTACAGAGACTGAATTGTAAAAATTCATTTAATGGAAGATTTCAGCTGTTTTAAGGTTCAAAGACACTATGAAGGACTAAAAGTGTGTCTATACACTTAAACACTATATATTCTTGTGTATTTGTGTAAAAGCAGAAATTTAAAACAATGGTTAATAGACTGCCAGTGCTTCAACATATTTTACCAACCTGCATTCTGAGGGAGCCTTTTGTATTGGCAAATGTCTATATAATAAGAGTCTATAATGAGAGCATCCCTGCCAGAGAAATCAATTCCCAGGTAGACAGCTTAGCAGGATCACTGGTGGGGCAGGAGGGAATGTTACAGAGCTGTACAGCAGTGCTGCACCCTGTGTGGACAAGGCTCATGCTGCTGTGGGTGCAGAACAGAGCTCCATCCTGCAGCAGTATGGTGTAGCATCCTGGGACCTTCCTCAGGTGCTTGTGGCACAGCAAGGTGCCAGGGGCTGATTGGCTCAGTGACACTGCACTGTCATGCTCAGGGTGCAAGGGAGAGGCTATTGGGGGTGAACTGGTACACTTGTGGCTGGTCACATTTCCATGTGGCACTCTACAAGGATAGTGAGTTTTACCTGGAGATGGAAGTGTGTCAGTACTCTTTTCTTTCCCAGAAACATGTTTGCATACATTCAAAGCAGATACAATCTTTTCATACTGTTACTTTATACTGATTTTATCTTTATTATTTGCCTTAAAGAGCTTGCAGAGGTCAGGTATTTGACCTATGGAGCATAAAATTTGAATGATGAATTTGATCTATAGGATAAAATATACAGAAGAACAGCAGGGTACTGACTCAAATAACTATGTGACTCAAAAGTAACTCAAATAATTTCAATGTACTGGGTAATTCCAGTGTTATCTAGTGTAACAATGTGTATGTGCTTGTGAGGAGGCAAAACGTGTTTCAGCTAGGCTGTAAGAATTTATATTGAGCTTGTAATGAAGACCATCAAGTTCATTGAAGTTGTTAGGGAGGAACAGAGGGATCCCAAGGAACTGTCAGCATAGGCAGGGACATTGGTCCTTCAGTCACCTCTAGGTGTACCAGCCTCCCCTTTACCAGGGCTCCAAAGCTTTTTTTTGGCAGTCTTTCTGCCCTCTCTTCCTCCTCTTTGTAATGAGTTTTCCCTAATAGCTTCTGCCTGTGAGAAATCCACCAAGTCAGTGTCTTCCTTTTATCCCTCTTTAAAGCTTCACGGGATAAATCCTTGCCTTGAAGGGAATGCACACTAAAGCTCTTAATGGCTTGTAGTGTTCATGCAACAGAACTAGCAAGAAACAGACAATCAAAAATCTCTTTTGAAAGTTATAGTAAATGGGAGGATAGAGAGCAGAACAACTGTGTTTATTGTTATTGAGTACCATAGCTACTCAGTAATAAACATAATTATGGAAGTACTAATGTGATATTAATTAAGTAGTTTCGTTTGTTTTGTGTTGAGACATTGTCTTCAAACTTTTAAACATTCATACACAGTGCAGATGAAGAGAAAAATAAATATGAAAATAATTTATTTCTATGGGTTTTAAATTTATAATGCTTGAGGTATCCCTGGGTATGGGTATTCCATACCACCATGCCTAAGAGTATCACACTGATATATAAATAGAAAGAAAAATAGAGTAATACCATCTTCTCTGTTTGAAGGCAATGTTACCCCACTGATTATGCATGTTTTTTAGATATGCACATGAGTTACAGTTACATTTGATGTTGAATATGTTTCTGCAAAACAATAAAATCCTGATTTTTACTCTGGTTTCTCTGGGCTTGACTTTTCATCCCCACACCAGAGTTAATGTTAAAAAATAATATTGGTTAAAGGCCACCTCCTGGTCTTTTCTCTTAATTATACATCTGGTGCATCCTCTTACCCTTTTAACATGTAAGCTGCAGAATGGTTACCTCTGTCTAAAATATCAACCAGATAAATCACTTCTAACCCTCTACTAGCAGCACAATGGTCAGTCTTATGTTGATGAAATATAAAATTGTAACCATTACTCAAGACAGAGATGTAATAACACCATGTATCATTTGACATAAAGTGCTCAAACTTTGTAAAGTGCAGAAGTAATATCCCTCCCTCTTTGGTCTTCATTTAACAATTGTGTGCTTTCACAGGCTTTTCAAGAGAACATTTCAGACAGTGGAAGTGCCTGGAAATCAAATCTTTATTAAATATTTATGGGGGAGGACACCTAATGACTTCTAGGGGATCCTACGAAGAGATTCAGTATCCATAGAGTGCACTTATCATTGTTTGTTGTTGCTATGATGGTTGATATTAAATATTTAAGTGGTGACAATTTGCTTAAAGCTGTACAAGACCAAAAAAACTCAACACATTATTTCAGCCTTTAAAAACTTTGTCTTAATCGAACAAATGCAGAAAGTACACTAACTCACTATGAAACATACCTTAAAAACAAATCTGAGTAGAATACCTTTTCACATTGCCCCTACTTTCCCTCTGCCACCCTCACTTAGGTGCCTTGCAGCAGCAGGAATCGCTGCAGGAGGAAGATGCTTCCTGTTGGGGAAGGTGTAATCAAAGGCCACTGTTTGCTCCCTCACCTTCACAATAACTGCAGGGACAGCTGTTTGACTTTGTTCATTTCCCCTGCGACATTGTGCTAGAGAAGATGGGAAAGGGCACTGTTGGCATCTCCAGGAAGAGGGGCCCCAAAGGCTTCACTGATGTAAGACAGGTCACAACACAAAAATTTGGGGCAAGAGTTTTTGGTTCACTGGGTTAAAACAGAAGAGATTGGCCGCTTGGCATATAGATACAGAATTGTCATCACAAGCATACAAGAAGTACAGGAAAGGCTGATTGGAACTGAAGGAAGGAGATACAAAACAGGTATAGTACCCAATGCTGCTGGAGAAAAAAAAGGGATGTTATTTTTCAAAGCTATTCAATATCCATGCTAAGTAGATCTTCATGATATTCTTGAAATACAAAAATTATAAGGAGGAGGCTTATAATTTTAGTATTGTCCTTCCTGTTTGGAAGGACAGTACAATTTGACTAAAGGTGGTACTTTGTCACATGTGTGTTGAGAATAGTGTACCAAACAAGCAACTCAACATTATAACAGTTTCTGTGGATAAGAGACAGGGAGGAGACAATGTGGAACTGAAACATCTGACAGTAAGTAATGATGACATTATGCAGAATAAAGTATTGCGATCTCCCTTGAATAATACTGTGCAGATTCAGACTTCTATTTTGCAAAACAGACTAGCATAGGAGAATGAAAAAGGGTACAGAAGGAAGTTTGAGAATCATCAGCAGTTACCCACTAACAGAGGAAGTAATAACAAATAATAAGAAATTGGAACCACCATAAATAAGACTAGAAGCAAGAGAAAGCATCGCAAATTTGATCACTGAAATCCCTAAGCCAAGAGTTGTTCAAAACCTTTAGAGAAAAACATTACTAAGCACAAAGTGGCCTGAAGAACTTTTTGCTATGGGGAAACAAGAGCCTGTGAGAGCACTTCATTTGAACTGAGATGGAAACCAAAAATGCTAAATTGGATGCAGGCAATAGCAGATAAGGAGGTGGATATGTGTGCATTAGCTCTTTCTCCAAGTGGTTCCAAGTTATGACAAACTTAAACCATTGTGTGTGATAGATCTTTTATGTTAATTAGGAATTGATTATGGTTTACTAGGACAGTCCTGATCTGTCACTCAGCTACCATGGTATTGATGGATCTGTGTGTGTTGTTTAATGTGTATCTGTCAGTTGGCAAAAGAAAGACTAACTAAACCAGTAAAACATTTGCAATTTGGTCCCCAGTTACTTCAGTTTTGTCCATTAGCTGATTTCAAAATACTGCTTAAAAATAGAAAGCTTTCGCTTCTTAGAATCACTGTATTCTTGTTTCAGTTTATTTGACATCTTCTGATAATTTAATTAATTAAATTAAAATAATTCTTCTTCAAAAACAATTACACAGATTTTAATATTCCTTGTTTGTAAAGGTGAAAAATATGCACAGATTTGAACTCTTTTGTGAATTTAAGCAAGGAAAGATTTTTCAAATGTTAAATCCATTTAAAAATGAACATGTTGCACTTCAGTGAAGTTTACAAAGGTGCTTTGCTCTCAGGCATCATTTTGCATAATAAGGAAAGGAAGGCGGAAAGCAGTTACTAAGTTTCTAAAGGTTAAATTGGAAAAAATTAGAAATTAGAAATTTATGAAAATTATAGGCTCATAACAATGAAAACCTGGAAGACCAATAATTTATTTTAAATTAATTCTCAATTTGAGGCAGTACTGGAACACCAATCCAAAATTACATCTAACCTTTTTTATCATGTTGATTCCTAGGAAACCTGTTTTAGCATTCCGCTGTTCTGACATTAAGGTGGGGAACACAAGGAGAACAGTCATTATTGCAAATCTTTTTTTTTTCCTTCTTGCAGAGATCATGCAGAACAATATATCAGTGTCTTTTTTTTAAATAGCTTTATTTGACACATAGGAAATCTGTTACATGTTTTCATCTTAGCCTTTGAATCAGATCACCTAAGCCAAATATCTTCAAGCTGCCATTTAAATGCTAAAGTCTTATCTAGAGCTGACTTTTTTCTGTTTTAGAAATGGGTCTACTGAGCTGCAAGGAGAAGGCAGTGTGAAGCACCTCAGTTGTACCTTTCACATCTTAGTTTTATTAATACAGTGCTGAACAAGATTCACTTGTATCATGCTCTTGGATAGTCTGTAGTAAGTTGAAATATTTCACCAGTCTTTGTTCTGTTTGCTTTTATCTTTGCTAAAGCAGGAACAAAAATCCCTGTTCATTTTCTCTGCTTTAGTTTGAAAAGGAGTCTATATTTTATATATTTAGAAAGAAAACATGTTTTATATATTTAGAAAGAAGGATGCAATTTGGTTTTATTATAGTTTCATGAGTAATAAATTGTATTTGATTATTGAAAGCTTGCCAGTGAACTGTTAAGTACTTCTGAGCACGCTGTGAGTAAGGAAAAATGGGAAAATAGTATTTAAAGTTTTTTGCCATGTGTAAAATACAGTTTATCTTCATAACCAAAAAGGAGAAGGATGTGATTAATACAAGTTTTGTTGTCAATTGTGTGCGCAGGGATGTTTTAAAGTAAATTTTGGAAAACCAGTGTTGTGGATCAGGACAAGTGTCTAAAAAGCTTGTAATCAGAATTCTTTAGTCATTTAGTTGTTAATAATATATTAAATCTATTAAGTATATGTTGCTACTTGTGGTGGTTTGACGAGGAAGGAAGTTTCTTGGGAAGGTGGTGGTCACACCAATCAGTGGCCAGAGGTGAATATTGGCACCTGGGGTGGCCACTAGGAAGCTGGACACGCCTTGAAAACACACAGGGGTGAAAAGCAGAGCATTCCCAGGGGAACTTCCTCTTTGGGTCCAGCGGGGGATCAGAGCTGACCTCCCTCACCCAGCTCCGGCTGGGTGGGGGA
>VZRH01003212.1:158332-170023 GCA_013397555.1 Urocynchramus pylzowi
GTGTCAGAGGAAGATGTGGAAGGAACAGAGATGGATGAGGAGATCTCTGTTCCTGAGAGCCCCAGGCCCCAGGGGAAAGAATATGGGGGGGACTGCTGTCCCAAATGTGAGACTGTCACTCTTCTGGAACTGGGCCACGCATCCTTAAAAAAGGACACCCAAGAAGCAGTTTGGATCCATGGTCAGTGGTGAGAGCACTGAACATGGAAGGAAGATTTGCACCCTGGCAGATTTTCCCTGGATGGCTGCCAGGTGTGCCGATGGAAGCGCAGGAGGGTTCGACCGTGCTTCCGGGGGGAGGCCTGTGGTGCAAGAGGGAGACTCCTCTCTCCTGATGAACTGGGAGGTGGTAGAGTGAGAGATGGTACTGGGCAGAGAATTGAGTGTTCGAGGGGTGGTTACTGGATTGGGAAGGTAAAGCCTTGACTCATGGTGTTGATGGGAGAAGGGGGGAGGGGAGGAGAAGTGGTTTTGAAAACTTCCATTGTAGACATTGTGTGTGTATGTTTTTTTTCTTTCTTTTCCTTTTGTGTTTATAGTAGATGTAATAAAGCTGTATTCCTTTACCCCTGAGATGATGGAGCCTGCTTTGCTGTATTTTGGGTCACATCTCACGGTAACCATTCTGGGAAATGTGTTTTCATGGGGCACTGGCATTGGGCCAGGGTCAACCCATGACACTACTCTAGTTGTCAACCTTTCATCCATCTCCTCTGCCTTCACTCTTCTATTTTCTTTCCCCTTCTCTCCCCTCTGCTCTTTCCCCCCGCTTTTGCTACACCCTCAGCAGTATAGCAGTGATTTTCTGCACCTGGGTTGTGAGAAAGTGGAAGAAAGCTAAAAGAAATTCTACTAGTTTTTTAGTATTTGCAGTATGAAATGTAAATTGCTCTCCTTACAAATAAATTACCAGGAGAAGCAAAAACAGGTGAACAACAATTCTTGTTTTTAAATTACTGCATTTAAATACCATTAAAATGTTGAGGCCAGAGCTGGGTGAGGATGAAAAAATTGAAAAAAACTATTTGATTGTCCAGTTTTGATAAGAACTGAGAGCTCTACTGAGGCAAAATAGTCATGCCCAAGATCATCAGCAGAACAGGCAACATGGTACACTTTCTCATCAGAAAACACCAGTTCATGCTTATCAAAATCAAATTAGCAAGCAGGAAGGCAGGGTTCAAACCCTTGGTTGGTTACTTATAGTTCCTCACCTGATGTTTCTCTTCGGGTACTAGCTATCAAAGCATGGCAATTTGTAACTGAATGCTGGAGAAGTCTATATTTATATGACACGGTGCAGTGCTCCAGGTAAGCAAGGGACATCCTACATTACTGCAGCCCAGCACAGTGGCTGATTGTCCTCCCAAGGAGCCCTGTCTACATCTGCACAGCACTTCACTGTGTTCTCCAGGGGGAACCTGGACTTTATTTTTTATTTTGGGAGTTTGCATATTTAATTAATTGCATTCTTATTGTTTGCATTTTCTTAGTAAATTATTAGGATAAAGCTCAAGATTTTTTTTTATTTACAGGGAGTATGTGGGTGGCTGTGTTCAGATGAACAATAGATTTGGTTAGAATCCACAAGACAGCGTTTTCTAATGTTTTTTAACATGCTTAATAGTGATTTTTGTTCATGATTTATTTCAATTTTAAATAGCTTTAATTCTAATGCAAAAGTCCATATAATAATATTTTAAGTAAATCTGACAAAGTAATTGGAGGTGTGTGCTTGAATGTGGTTGTATATCTACATATCTCTTTAAATAGATCTTAACATTTAAACAAAATCTCCTCTTCCCCAGTGTGAAAAATACAAATGATAGAATTGTTCATCCCAAATTGAGGACCAAGTAATAAAAATTTGCATAATCCATCAAGATTGTGTTCCCTGCACAGAGTCACTATGTATGAACTTAAAATTATTTAGGTTTCTTAGAAAATATGTTTTCTGCAAATATGAAGAGGACAAAACTGCCTTTTAAGAAAAATTTGAATCAGTTAACTGATTCTTGCATTATTTTTTTACCATTAGAACTACTGTATTCTCTGGGGTGCTCATGGTGTAGGAAGGAAATACACAAAAGAGAAAGTAGTTTTCTGAAGAGATAGGAAATAGTTTAAGGTTAACATTTTAATGATGGAAGTTGCAAAACCAGCTACTTAGTTGATCTCTGGTCCTTAACAATTATAAAGACACATGCAGTTTCTTGGAGAAAATCACACCAAGGAATAGCAAGTTCATTCAGTACATTGTTGAGGCAAGTCAGATTTACTTCTTGTTATAAAAGTTTTTCTTTATTATTGATGCTTCATGTTCTAACACTTCATATTTGCACTGTGGCAGGTTATTGCCTTGTGTTCTGTTCTTGTTTTTCTGGTTTGCAGCATTGGAAAGGTATAAATGGTGGGGAAGCAATTCCTGCTGTGTATTGCTGCCCATAAGTGTTTTTGGTAATCATAAATTTAAACACTGAAATAGGTATGGAGGGTATACTTCATTGTCACTACTATGGGTATCTAGGATTGTTAGAGGTCAGATAAACTGAAATGAAATTAGTAGGTGTGTGTGTGTTTTCTATCTGTACTGTTGACGGGAGATTGTGGATTAATCTGCAGGTCATGTCAGTGGACGGACAGGGAACAGCTTGGATATGCTTTTGTCTCTCTAAATCTTGTTTTGGAGATTAACGAGAAAGTGCTTAAGGTCCCAGGAAAACTTCCTGTGCATTACTCTGTCTCGTAATGCAGGCTTTTCAATATTATCCACTTCATTAATAAATAAACAAAAATGGACTGTGGCAATTTCAGTATGAATGATTTTATTGTGGTTTGAATGAAATGCAGGCACAAGTAAGCATTAACTACAGAGACTGAGTCTCTGCAAAAGGGACGCTGGATGTAAAAGCAAGCACAAGGCAAATCAAGACTTAATAACTATTCTTTCGGTATGTTTCTGCCATTATTGATCAGTTCAAACTAATTTACTTATGAAACCAGTGGTTGCCAAGCTGATAACTGGAACAGCTGTAATCTCTCATTAGTCTGTAACACTGAATAAATAAAATATTTTATTTTAAAATAGGGTTTGGGTGGTGGTTTTGGTACTTGTTTTGTGGTTTTTTAAATTATTTACACTGTGTTTTTAGAGTTGACAGCATTTAAAATTAAAAACTTCATAATGTTCCTATTTTAATTTGTTTGCTTGTTTGTTTGGAGTGCCAAGGGAGTGCCTGTGTGGTGCTGACTACAGCTCTTCTCTGCTTACTTTATCTTGGAGAAATCATGGGGTTTTTGAAAAACAAAAATGAAGCATTGTAATAGTTACGTAAAAAAACCCTGAAACCTCTTTTTGCATGTTTATTCTTAATATTTCTTCATGCTTGGTGTTTTGATATCCAATATTTTTTAATTCATCATCATAATTTGTTCTTTCATGGTTTAATTTTCTTTAGTCCTTTAAAATTGAATTAATTAAAGTATTACTGACAGAGGAATTAAATTTATGAATGAAAAATGTCTTCAGATAGTAATTCTAATAAATCACTTCAATTAGCGTTCAAGAATCAAATAGCTGTAGAATCCAGGACTTAAAAAGGAGCTTTATTTAAAAAAAAATAAAAAATTAAACCATCTTGTCATGTGAATTTGCTTATAATATCTGTCATAAATAACTCAAAGAAAACTTCCAGCCCCTACCCGATGAGGTGGCCTTAGAACCAATGTTTGCTAGAACAGAGCTTTATAATTTAATGCCTAATCTAAAAAATACTGTATTTTCATATGTTTCCAGTGAATCAGGTAGAACAGTTACATCAAAAATGTAATTACATTATTAAAATAGTTTTGCTATTAACTGAAGGTCAAATTCACTTCTTGTAAATCTGATCTCATACATTTCTGTAGGTTCAATTCTAATTAATTCTAATTCTAATTTGTGTTTTTTCTGCCACATAATCATTTGTTTCTATGATTTATATTTATCTTTTACTTCTTTCAAGATACATTTATAATCATGACAATATAAGAGAGTGTACAGTAAGCAGTGGGTTTTTTTATCCTTTATGTATTCTTTTATGTCTGCACTTTAAAGATTTAATCAGACCAATAAACAAATTATTGGGACTTCTACATATGAGCGTAAATAGCACTAATTATACCATTTAGTTTTCATGGGCTTTCGGTGATTGAAAAAATAATTTTTATATTAATTGCTTGATAATCAAGTCATTATTAAAAAGTCACTTGAAATGGAGAAAATTAGGGTGGATATATGGAATTATGCTTTCTATTTTTTAAGCAGTGCAGAAAGTTCAAGAAATTTCATCTTTTGCCATAAAGTAGTTGTTTTCAGAGCAACCACTATTTTATTCACCAAACAGAAAGATTTAGGTTTTCATATTGTACAATATGTGTAGAAAATATGTGGGGGTTTTTTTTGCACTAATGAGCAGAGTATCTGTCTCAGGTAGTCATTTGGGCCACAAGAATTCTGTACCCTGTCTCTATTGATTTTTCTACTTGATTCTTCTTTTATTTATATTGAAGCATCTGTTAATTTTTTAAAACGTTTAAAAATTTGAGTAATCTTCTGACGTGGGATAAAACCTTATACATAGTGAGAGAAAGTGATACCTGAAAATTGCTAGTATATCTGTTTTTCTTCCTCAAATGATCTTTAGCTATTTTTGTAGCCTTTCCTGCAGTAACTCACACCAATATTCATTGGGGCAGTTTCTGAATGTTGCTGCTTTCCCAGCAGTGTATGAAAGATAGATCCAAAGTGTAGGATTGCAGGTTTTCTGCTATTGTTCCAGATATTTGTAACGATGTGTTGCAAGGCAGGGGTCTAAATAACTTCTTACTTTGTGATAATGGAGAACTGAAATGTATTAAAATTTTTCATTTTGATGTCTGTTGTGCAAACACGTGCCTGAAATTCCAGTGATGCTTTTAGCTTATATAAACACTTTTTCATCTACAAGAGTCTATATTCTGGTATTATTGCTTAGATTTTTTTCTAGTTTGATCACACTTCAATATTATTTTCTTTCAGTGTGTTCTGTAATGACTTAATAATCATTCATACCTGTTCTATAACTAGCAGCTAAAAAAAATTATAAATGTAAATTATTTTCCTGATGATTAATGTGTAAGCCAGTATTAACCTGTGTAATCTGTATTAACCAGTACAGTCTTTATGGCAAAATTGGCCCTTTGTAACATTTCTGTCTGGGTGAGAAAGTGAATGCCTTGTCCCTTAACCAAAAAGGAGAATATGTCACATTTACACCTGGTTGCCCTTTTTCTCCATGCTTTAAGGTTACAATTTTTAACAGCCAAGTAAGCTGAACAGAACTGCTGTTTTCCTTCAGAATTTTTTTTCCCAGTTTCCTGTGCAGCTATTTGATTTTATTTATGGTAAGGTTTATTGAGGTGTAAATGAGAAAAGGCAGCAATTCTCAGATCACAGAAATTAGTGAAAGCACTATGTTTGATGTTTATTTTGAATGTAACCATTTGTGTAATATGTCCTACTAGAAAATATTTTTGCTTTGGTTTGTGTAGGCTATATTACAAAATGTCTGTATGTTTTGAGGGGTTGAGTTTACACACTATTGAATCAGCTGCAACTGCTTTCACAGATGCATTAATTTAGCAAATGCATTTGTAGTTAACTGCTCCCTTGACAATAAACGAAAATGATCACCAAGCCCCAAAGCTAAAAACCTGTCCAGATCAGCTAAGTAGCCAGTGCTCTCTAACTATGAGTTTCAGCAGCTCATACTCCTGTGCACTGTGACAAAGAGGGACTTGTATTACACAATTACTTCTGGGGAAAATACCCACTTAGACTGGAGCCATGCTGCAGGCAGTCATCTCCCAGAGAAGCTGGTTTGTCTAAGTGAGGAAATGCCTCTCTCACTAGCATACTGGTCACCCAAATATGCCCAGAGTAATAGAGAGCCCTTCAAATCAACCAACGTGTTGCGCTGAAGTGAACCCTCTGGTCCTAGCCCGGACAGTTGACCAGTGGTTTCCCCAAGAACTGGCCCTGGTGGCTTTTACGAGAGAGACTGCTTTGATCTGGTTGTTCGGAAAAGCAACTTTAATGTAATAGTAAAACAACAAACAATATGATGTGCACAGTACAGAGAGTGAACCAGAAAAAAAACAGGGTCCGGGGTATGCAGGGATACTTATACATTTCTATAAGGCGGGGGGGGTTAAGGTGGGGTCTGAGGAAAGGATCCAGTAGAAAAGAGTGATTGGGAATATTACAGTTCTTGCAGCAAAAATTGTCCAATGGTAACACAGAGAACTCAGAACCTTCTAGTAGCAATTTGAATAACTGAACGAGAGGATCATGGGTGGGAGCTCCTGCTCACCCTAACTAAAGAGGGTTTTCCCATGGCATTAAACCAAAGTCTTCTTCATCTTTCAAACCAACCCCAACACTCAAGCATCTGTTTGGCATGTCACCTTCACCTGAAAAGGACTTCCATGCAGAGTACTTGAAGCAGTTCTTGAAATATCAGAGAAGCATCACTGGTTTTGGTTAACTCAGTGAACGAAGTATTCCTGACAGGTTGGGATATTTTTCACTAAGCATTTGCATGGTATGTTTGCCATGCTCATCTGGATGACTTCTGCATAGGGAAAATTTTTGGTTTATGAACTTTATCTCACTTTAAATGCTTTGGGATGCATTTTAAGTAGTAGTGGTGTATAAAAACATGCCCAATTTACCATGTAAAAGTAGAAAATAGTCATGCCTTAACTCCAGTCAGCAACTAAGTACCATGCATCTTGCACCCCCACCTACTCCCACCATGGGATGGGGAGGAGAATCAGAAGGAAGGCAAAACCCCAGGGTTGAGATAAGAACAGTTCAATAATTGAAATAAAATAGCAGCAGTAAGAGTAGTAGTAGTAGTAGTAGTAGTAGTAGTGTTTTACAGCACTACTGTTCCTACTGTTCCATTATTCCTGTTGTAATGAAAAGAGAGGCAGCAAAATGAGACAAATAAAACCCAAGAGAAAGAAGTGAAGCACAATGCTGTTGTTCACCATTTACTGACTAATGCCCAGTCTGTTCCACACCAGTGCTGGACCCCTCCTGGTCAGTTCCATCTGGTTTGTATACTGGGCATGATATTCTGTGTTGTGAATATCCTTTTGGCCAGTTTGGGTCAGCTGTGCTGACAATGCTCCCAACCAGCTCTCTGTGCACCTCCACGCTGGCAGAGCTTGACTTGTGGTAAGCACAGTTCAGCAACAACTAAAGCATCACTGTGTTATCAGCATGATTCTCATGCTAAATTGAAAACAGGGCACTGTTCAGTGTCCTTTCACTCTACTCCACCACAAGGGATCTGTTATTAACAAGAACCTCAGTAATGTTTCCTCTAGGGGCAGGTTTTAACATTAAATTGGTATCAAGGACAGTCTAGGAACATTTTAGCATGTTAAACCACGTGAGGTTCTTGCTGGCTTACATGGCTTGTCTTTCAACCTCCTGTTCAAATTATTTCAATTCCTAACCCTCAATATTTTAATATTGTGCATGTTACGTTTTTTAAAAGGAACAGATTTAGAGTTGACACCTCTGGTCTTCAGGGACTGCAAGAAACTTGAGTGAGAAGAGTTGAGGTAGCTTTCAAATCCAAAGACTCTCTTGTATAACAGGTGTTTAGAGGAGTTGCTAAAGGATAAGGACCTGTAGATTAATTGTTTCTCTGCTTCTTTAGCAGTGAATATGCTATATTTTGCAGAAAGGATATTGCAACTGGACCGTGACTGTTTTGTTCTGATATCTTCTTTTTCTTGCAATTATCTGTTAAGATGGTAATGTCTGATATTTAGAAGCTTTTCTTTTATTAATTTTGGCCTGGATAATTGCAGCTATAATTTGGATATGCTCAAAATTTCTTTGTAGGCAGTCTTACTAGTCTCCCAACAAGCTTCATTCAGAGTTTTAAGTCAAGGTGGTTGACAGACCTGAGGTTTTTGACTGCAGTGCTAAGGATTTCTGTAGGCTGTCCAAGACTTGTGAAATAAGCAAATAGTTTCTCCTCCTCACATAGGATCTGAACATTTGATGGCTTTTGTCTGAGTTGTTAATGGATGTTTTTCATATTCCTTTATGCAAAGAGCCACTTAATTGTTCCTTAGGTTCAAGCTAATTAGAGTATAGACAAATAGTTTGCTCAGCCCAGTATGAAGCTGGATGAACTATATACTTGGTTTTGCTTGGGCAGAAGAAACTTCTTTATCATTCATCATGAATCTGAACCAGCAACAGAGTAAATCCATGAGGCCCTGGAGGTCAAATTGTGGAATTTTTTTTTTATATGTCTGTCAGGAAGACTTGTCAGTAGTTATCTTCCTCATCTTTCTATTCTAACCCACTTTATATCATAGAATCATAGAACTGAATAGCTTCTTCCAGAGCTTGTTTAAGGGCAAACAGGTGATAAGGTGAGAAGAAAAGAATACAGCAGCCTCAGTAGTGTGCTGATCAAAAGCTGAAAAGAGTCAGCTGTTTTTTTGGATGTTTTTAACTCATTGGCATGGCCAAATAGTTAAAAAAGTAAAAGGATGGCATTCAACATATTTATAGGCTGGGGACCCTTTAGCCCTGATGGAAGGAGACATTAATCCAGGATGCTTCCTTTTCTAGTATGATTCTTAAACAGACTGAGGTCTCTAGATGAAGGTCTATGGTCCTTTATTTGCAACATAGATTCTGATTGTGTTTGAGAGTATTTCGTATTGGTTAATTCTAATGTGTCTTCAGTGGCCTTCAGTTTTGTCCTGTGTTCCTGTGGATGTTATTATTTTGTATGCTACCAACAATAATTGGTGCTGGTACATGTAGTACCTGGATATATATAGTACCTGTCTCGTGGGTTAGTGTACCCTGGGTTTCTAGATGGATAACTTCTACCCTTACACTTTCTGAGCTGGCTGTGGCTGGAGGCATTGTTGTCCTTTCTGATAATGAAAAGCAAAAGTGTTTGAAATCAAACTAAAAAAAAGCCACTTAAAAAAAAAGAAAATAGATATGAAGATATGCATATGACATGTGCCCCAAGTCATATGCCAAAGGATCTTTGCTTCAGAGTATGCAATACAATACAAGAGTATTGTCGGAGTAAAAGTGAGAGTTGTGTCCATTCTTTCTGTGATGTTGAAAAAAAAAATTAGATGTTTAGGACCAAAACACTTGCATAATGGATGGATGAAAGAAAAAAATCTATTTCCTGTTCAAAATCTGTGACAAAATACTGCTGCAAATATTTTTGACAAGATGTCAGGAGTAATTTTTAGTTTTGTAGGAGTGTTCTGGCTAAAGTAAAATGTCTTATTGGAAACACAAAGCTCAGTATAGCTGTAAATCGTCAACAGCTTTGATACAAAATATATAAAAGTAAACATTTGTTGCTAGATACCCCACATTTTTCAGGTAATGCTTTTCTACATACCCTGAACTATTTGAAAATTACTATGTTTCTGTGGGTTTACCATGAAACACTGAAAACAAGATGTTTTCAATACCAGCTTCAGGCAAAATGGATCTCCTTAGAATAATAGATTTCTCCAGTAGTCCTTGATTTCTTTTAAATGGCTTTCTCTAATGAAAGCCAGTCCCATTCTCAAATACAGTTTGAGACAGTACTTACATGCAGGTTTGTTAGTTCTTCTTTCCACTGGAAAAGAGCATTCCTTACTTCTGACAATAGCCTCTGTACTGTTAAATATAAATATATTTATTGATCAGAAATAAATTTATTTATGATATAAGAAATTAATGAAAGTTGGCTCAAGAGTGTTCCCCTATTTGGCATTGTAAGCTGAATTATCTTTAATTTTCTTGCTCTTAAACTGCTGCTATGAAGAGGTTTTCTATTTAGTTCAACTGGCAAATAACCACACTGTTAGAAATATTCCTATTTTTATACATAAGGCAACATATTTTATCTTAGTTGTAAAAAACAGAGTGCTGAAGCATCTGCTTTCAATGCACTTAAAAGGAATTGCATTGATGTTTTTGTTGCAGAAAGAGCAAAGAGTATGTATTTTTCCTATATGAAATAAATGAACTGATGTTGAGGCTGTGATTTTTTTAAAAAAAGTCATATGTAGAAGGCAAATCATATTTGCCGTATTTATTTCTGCAGTAAACTATTATTGGCTATGACACATGTCTAAATGTATGATACACAATGTGCTGAGGTTCATTTGGAATCTTGATTTTTAGTGACTTTTCCTGAGGATTTTAAAGGATGCTCATCCTTCCATGTAAGGGTTATCTGTATGGAGCAGGCAACCTCTAATTCATGGCTTGAAGCCCTTTGATCTGCTACAGATAGCAACCTCTATCATTTATTTTGAGCTTCCCACCTATTCTGGAAAGCTGGACTGATTTTCTTCTGTGTCCTGCATTCCTGTTGGATGTTTTAGGATTCACAATTTCAGCTGCTTTCCTGAATGCTGAACTTTGCTATGGTTTTCTGAAACATGAGTGTCAACATGAAAGGCTTGGGGAAGTGTTGAGACATCTTTCTGGAGGACTAGGAGGAAATCTTACTTTTGAACTGAATGATGGTTAAAACCCACTCAGGGTGCTGTAATGCAACAGCTTTCTGCAATTTTTAAAGTTTCAAACTGAAATGCAAAGTTTGTCTGCCTGCTCATCACTTGTAGATAAATACCAAAGGAAGGCAACTTCATGTAAAATTCTTCCGATAAATTCAGTTCTGCATCTCATTTGTGCACATTCGGGGGGGTGGTTTTGGCTCCTTGTCAGATTTGACAAATTCTTCCATTTTACTGTGTAGCAACTTACATTTTCAATTAAAAATTCAATATTTAATGACCATACATTGTCATACATACTTATCTGGCCTTTATTCATGAAGGTGCTTGCGAAGCTATCTGTCTATTTGCAAATCTAGTCACGTGTACATAGATGTTAGAGTTGATACTCAGCTCAAACTGCTTTCCATGAGCTGTTATTCTATTAAGAACTTCATTCAACATTTAAAAGTCTTGGTTTTTTGGGTTTTTGGTTTGGTTTTTTGTTTTTTTGTTTTTTTTTTTTCCAAGATATCTAACTTGTAACAAGGTCTATATAAGAACTGTAAATCTATTTTCATTATTCCCTAAAGGTAGAATTTCTTTTTTTTTCTCACTGGAATTACATATACTGGGTTTGGGGGTGCTTTGTGGTGTTTTATTTTTTTTTTTTTTTTAATTCATATTTATGCTTAGTGTAACAAGCTGAAAGAATCATGAGCAGCCATTTTTTGCCCAGTACAAAGTCTTCTAAATAACCCTGAAATCTTTTATAAAGCCTCACTGTATGTTTGGGAAATGCATGCATGTAATACATAATTACAGGGGAAAATCTACATTGACAATACTTTCATACAATTGCATTTGTCCAGCAGTCATAAGATCTAGTGTAGCTGTGTGGTTGTTGACTGGTAGATTCAGCACATAGCTTAAAAGGCTTGGTTTTATCTTTGATTTTTAATAGTACTGTTTCCAAAGGCATTATTTTGAACATTATTTTTATCAACTTTTTTTTCCTATGTAAAACTTTATCTAGCTCATGTATTTTTTTTTATTAGGAAATGCACTTTTCCCTGATGTCTTAGTCTTTTTTGTTTCTTTTTTTTT
>VZRH01003212.1:170059-202409 GCA_013397555.1 Urocynchramus pylzowi
TTTTTTTTTTTTTTTTTTTTTTTTTTTTTTTTTTTTTTTTTTTTGGTCACTTGATTAATGTATTGCACTGTTTTATTTACCTGGGTCTGCAGTTTTGGAAGCTTTTCATGGATTATATTTCTCCTCTATGAAAGAGTAAAACAAATTATTTGTTTTCATCTGATTTTTTTTTTCTATTGGATGCTAGTGTGTGTGTTTGTCGGGGATTACGAAGTACAGTAATAATTTGTTAATTGCATTATTTTGATTGTCTTCAAAGACCACTGCTGAAATATTTGAGAATCCTTAGGAACAGCTTATTAAGAATCTTTATATGCCTTTGACTCTGACTTGGGTGCTTGTAGAGATTAGTGGCCACTTCTGTCTTCCTTGAACTTGTTGGGTTGAGAAGCCTATGAAGAGTTATTTGAGTGGGGATTTGTGGGTTTGCTGAATAATTTTATATGAGGCATAAACAAATTTTAGAGCCATGTTATATATAAACCAGGGAGTATATTCTTATTTGTTGTTCTTCTAATCCTCTGTTTTTGTTAAGAGGAAAAACATACTTTAAAAGTTTTTGGATGTTTGCAATGCATAGTTTTTTTTCTCCATGACTTCAGTACTTGGAGAATTTCTTGATAAAAACTTTAATTCTTTACATGTTACCATTCTGCCTAGCTTTTCCTTTTGTTGTTAGTTGTAGATATAAATTCTTATTTTACGACGCTTTCTAATAAATCTACCTAGTTAAAGAAGTTTTCCAAATTATGTAAGAAATCAAAAACTCCCACTGTGTGAACATAACCTGAAAATCCTTTTTCCACTGTGTTTGACAAACATCACTGTTTTCACCCTTAGTAATCTTCAAACTCTCCACACATTAAACAAAATTAGTCTGGATGAGTACAAATGAAAATTATTTCAAGTGTAAGTTGACACAGTGGACCCTGGAGGGGATGGAAAATGATGGTTAAGAAAAAAGAAGTTCTCATTCCAGCTCTTCAGTCAGCTGGAGCTCCTACCTGCCAACCCTTCCAAACCATCTCAGGCTTCAGCCACCTTTGTAGGGATTTGATTGCCTTCCTTGTTGTCAGGAGATATGCTACAGCACACAGTGATTATCTGAGACAACTAGAAGAAATGGACTCAAACACTGAGTTCCATCTCAAGAGCTCTTCCTGTGCTGCCACCTGAGGCTCCTTTTAAACTTTGCCTCTTTGTTTTCATGTAAAAATCATCCCAAACTCAAAACAAACCAAACAAAAAAAAATGGAGCTTCTCAGACATTTTCACAAATAGTATCATAAGCATATATTCAGTATGGAAACCTGTGGTGGTGAAACTTTGTAACTGGGTAAAATAAAAATGTTTATTATAAAAATAAAATAATCCTGTTGACATTGGGTTTTCAGTGAGGTTTTGATACTTGTAACTAAAATAAGAATGTAAAAAAAAAAGCTCTTAGTGACAGGACATGTTTTCATCTACAATCATAAATCAGTTGTGAACATTTAGATTATATAATTGTTTTGTAGTAGTATAGGCTTATCTTTATTTCTAGGCTTAAAATTATTTTGACTGCTCTTGGTTTTAAATTTGTGCTGCAGTATAATCAACAGACTTGTAAAGCCATTTGACACAGATCTTTTTGGAGGGGAAAGGTGCTGTGTAAGTAGGCAGTACTATATTTAATAAGTATGTGCAAGACAGTGTGTGTTAAACCATCCTGAAATCTCTATGCCCAGAGTCTTACTTTTGAAGTAAGGAGCCCAGAGGGTGGCAGTGAAGGCAAAGTTATCCAGCTTTGTCCAAGCATTTCTCACAAAGACAAGCCATACTGAAAAGTAGAGACATTTTAGAAATTACCAGGTTACCACTGGTAAAAAGAAACTGGCTAAGGGGAAAAGGGAAATTTTTTTTGTGTCCAATTGAGAGGCACAAGAGAGACACACAAGAAACCCAGATCTGAGATCACTGTTGTATTTTTTGCAGGGACAGACTGTTTTCATAATTTCTTATACTAAAAGAGAGAGGGTGCTTCAGAATAATCTGTTGGGAGTTGGTGGTAATTATTATAGCTGATGCCAACTGGTAGCCAAGAATTATGGCTGTTTCTTGATTCCCACAGTAACAGAGCTCTTAAAGGACAGAAAGGTTTTCAAAT
This sequence comes from Urocynchramus pylzowi, assembly GCA_013397555.1. Lineage (NCBI taxonomy): Eukaryota > Metazoa > Chordata > Aves > Passeriformes > Fringillidae > Urocynchramus > Urocynchramus pylzowi. Next base: position 172,206 of record VZRH01003212.1, read on the forward strand.
CTGGATTCAACTGAAGAGTTATATGTGTTTCAGTTAGCTCTGTCTCACTTGCTTAGCATGATCTCAGTTTCTTCAATCACGCTAAAAATTGGGGATTATTACTCATTATATTACATTAACAGAATTTTATGGATTATTTTAAGATGCCTTTTATGTTGCATCCATTTCACTGAAATGCTGTTCTTGTAATTTATCAATTAGCAACTTCTGTTTATATCCAAAATGAAATTAATTAAAGCTCACTTTAATAGAGGAGCTACTTTTTTGTAAACATTGTCAAGTAATTGATAATAGCTAATTATCTGAACTTGAAAACAAGGTGAGCCGTGTATAGAAAATTCACATTGCCTCTAATCATTGTAATATCCTATAGAATGCCTGAGTCATGATGACTGAAAGGCGTGTATGTTTGAAATTGATTACTTCTGATGAATATTGAGGAGTAGTCCAAAAAGAATTTCTTGTCAACTTTTTAATGTTACTTGCACCTCTTTGTGCTGTAGTCAGAGTGTGACTACAACCATGTCTATCCCTGACATGAAACAAAATACTGTATTCACAGTTGTGGGAGTTCTTTTTAAAAGAAAAATAGCATCGTTTTATGGACTGGCTCACAAATGCCTAATTTATGTACACAAAGTGGAAGTACTTTGTTTGCGGGTGATAGTAAAGGGTGGAATTATATCCTGTAAGACTTTTTCCTCCATAAATATCTGCATGCATTATTTTACTGGTTTTATATTCTTATATCAAAAAAATGTGAAAAACCTACATTAACATAAGTATAAATATATGGAGATACTGTATATTGGGTATGTTTTCATCTATGTTACTATTTAAAAATAGTAATGCATTAAAATACTTTTAAATACATTTCTGAAGTTCTAATATTTCTACCTTGAAATATTTACAGTACGTACAATAACCTTTATCTGAAAAACCTAGCTTTAAAGAAGATAATAAAGATAACAAACTGTGACATAACGGTATCATTTTAGTCTAAATTGATGTTTGCTTATTATTTGCTCAGTAGTCTACATTTCATACCTGACTCTGTGATGTTATCAGAAATACCTAAATCTTTAAGAAAATGTGTTAGCCCTCATCTCTAGAGGTCATTCAAATGAAATGTAAATACTCAATTCAAAAATCTCTTCCTTCTTTTACCTTACTGAGAGAGTGGGCTTTAAACTGTAGTATGCAGTGAGAATGAATCTTTTTTTAGCTAAGATTCATAATTTACAATGCAAAATTTAAATGGGAGCCAAGAAAATTACAATAAGAGAATTTCATTAGGAAACAGGCAGTCACATTTTGCACTACTTGCAATATTGGAAGGTTCAGAAAATCTTGGGTTTTGAGATTCAAATATATAAGCAATGTATTTGTAGGAAACAAATACTTCAAAAACTTCTTCACAAGGTGTAGGTAAAAAATGAATTTGGTGGTGGCTGAAATCAAAATTAAAGGTACGGATATGAATGTGTTCTCTGTTTTTTTACGTATGGTGGTCTACATTTTGTCTGACCACGCTGGGCTCCTGCTGAACTGAGGAATTACTGGCTGGTGATGTAGTCACTGGAAAGGACATCATGTTGGTTTTCTATGACTTGCTACTTCCACCTACAGGTCCACCTAGCATAGAAACATTATTTTACACTGATTTAGTCTCACTGCTGTCCCAAACTTCATCACAGAGAAGGTAAATTTTATTCAGTAGATTTTTGGGGATGGACTTAGTTTGAAGATGCTCAGACTTTGTTTCATCATGATAAACAAAATCATGTCTTGACGTGCCTAGGGTGCAGTGAATAATTCAAACAGAGACACACAATCAAGTCAAACAGGAAATGGGAATCACATTAAAGCCAATGGAGAAGAATTTGAGGTGTATGAGCTCTGCTTACTGATATTTCCCTTGGTGTTACTATGACAGAAATAAGCTGAACTACTGTCATAATTTTCTAAATAAAGAAGAAATAGAGATACCAAGAAGTTTAGTCACATGAATAATTCATCCGGATAGCAGGAGGAAATAGTAAGTGAGCTCTTCTAAATCCAGGATTAAACCCAAAGTCACTAAAATGAGAAAAGGCATTAGGATTCCACTTACTTATGAAGTGCTGTAACTGAAAACTTCATGCAATTATGTAACAACTTGCTAGAATGGGAATATGAAGGGTCTTGTTCTGCTTGTTGGGACACAATTTGATAGTTGTTTGTTTTAAAGGAAACTGATGCATATCTTCAAGCAGTTAAATAATGTTAATTTTTTTCTTTCATGGCCCCAAGCAGAAGATTTAACCTGCCATATCACCACTTACATGTTTCCTGCAATGTCCAAGACAAGTGTTTACTAAAACACATCTCCATAAGCACATTAGGATGCTAGCTGGTGCAGGAAATATTTTCAGATTTTGTCAACACTTTGAAGTAACCAGTAGTGGAGGTAATTAATTCTGTCAATGAGCTAATTTGAAGGCCTAGTAATGTTTGAGGCCATTACCTAGAGATTCTGTTTGTGGAGTTAAAGATTTCAAACTACTTGCTGTGGCAAATAATTTTGCATTTATGATTTGTGGACAAATTTTACATGTTTTTTTTCCCATGAGGGAAGTCATTCTTTCTCAACCAGAGTCATCCTATGTACTTCTGCTGAAAGTACTAGACAAAAAATGAAATTGGAGCAACAGGTAAAAACTTACCTTTCAATTCAATATGAATGCATTGCTTGTGCTTTGTGAATCGCTTTGGCTGACTATTTACCTCCTAATGGAATTCCCATCTTGCAATTAGAAAACAAGCTTTCAGTCCTTCAGTGGATGTTGGGACCAAAGACAAATAGAAACTCAAATTGACCATGCCTATCATAGGTACAGACAAATTAGTAAGACTATAAAGAAGGTTTTTATGTAGATAAAAATTTGAATTAAAATGTTACAAGACTGTGTCTAGCAATGAGTTACCCACTCCTTTATGTGTTCTGCCAATAATCCAGGAAATACTAGGAGCTTCCATGTGAAACTTGAAAACTAGTAATTTAATCAGAATTAAGAGAGTGAGAACATAATCTTTTTAAATCATCATTATTAGTACAGCCTGTGAATATCTTAGCATACAGTGGATGGTAAAGAAAACTTAAAATACAGATTTTGTTACTAAAATCTTGAATGGGCTTCAGAGATTTCTTCTTACTTTTTTTCTAATTTGCTGCCATCCCAGTAAATGTGGTAGTGAGAGAAATTCTGAACACAGTGGATGCCAGAACAACTTGGCAAATGGTATGTGTTTTGAATTCTTAAAAATGTAAGGCATTGTGTTGGACAGTGGACATGTTTGCTTCAACTGACCACCAGCATACTCTGCTGTCTATGTAGCTTACCTAAAAAAGTGCAAAGCAAACTTACGTGTTAGTTGTCTATTCCTTCTGTGATTTCTCGAAGTTGCACATATGGGAAATATGTAACATTTTTCTCCCCCCCCACTGTTTCTATCAAGCACTCGTGCTAGTTACTTGTTTTCCCCCTGACTTCCCTGGTGAGTGGGGAAATGTGCCTGTGTTACTTTTATACACAAATGACTTCTTGCACAGAGGGGCTGACAATTCCAATTCTGTTTGCCCTGGTTTAAGTGATTGCCAAATTTTAGAGCTAAGATTAATAGGATAACCCTGTCTTTTTTTGGAAAGCTTTAGCTATCAGCAAAGTTTAGTACTTTAATGGAATATAATATTACTGTGGGAAAATAGGGAAAGGTAGATCTGCAGTTAGGTGATTTCATAGATTTTTAAATGTATTTTATTAATATTGCTTTGCTAGAAAATCTATTAAATTATGGTTATGTATAATGAATTACGAATGCATCATGGAATTCTTGCCTGAACTCTTCAGAGGGGCAAAAATGCAACACATGGAAATTTCCTTAGGTTTTTTAATATGTAGATTTTAATTAACTGCATAATTTCTCATGATTTAGGCAGTTGCACTTCTGTGGATATAGCTGGATCAATTTAAGAAATCATTTGATACTGTTTGTGGTTGACCCGCAGTAGAACATAATAGTCACTGTCATAGCTGAGATGCCATGAAGGAATCACATGACTATTTCTGTTCTGTCTCAGTGCAAAGTTAGTTGAGGCTTGCTGGGAAGACATCTAAACTTAGGCTGTCAAGCTTTAAGATATTCACATCAATGAACTGAGCACTCAGCTAGAAGATTATAGTGTACCATTGGGTTTGTTAAACGCTTCTGAAAAATTAGGAAGAAAAAAATTTCGAATTCATACCATTTCAGTCAAAATCATTCTGCTTGTCTTAAGTTAGGTTTTTCTTTTCTTTCAGGAGGCAATTTATTACTTTTTAACAATTTGATAGCGTTTGGAGTAGCCAGTGAGAGAATGCTGAGATGTAAGTGCAGGCAGGTAACACTACATCGTGTTTCTTTTACAAAACTAAAGGCTATGCTATGATACAACAACTGAATAATTACTAACCATCTGAATTCCTAACAAAATCAGAACCAAAATGTCAACAAAATTCAGGGGGCTCTAAGACAGGACAGAATTTAAAAAGTTTCTTTACTTATTTCTGAATGTGTTTATAATTGCTTAGTTATGAAATTTCCAGCTATTGAAAACTGCTTGTTTTTTCACTTCAGTTTGTAGGAACATAATATATTCCTAATATTCTTTCTAGACAGATTATTTTCCAGTAAGATTGCATGAAAAGTTACCCTGTTAAGTACTTCCAGAATTGAACAGCATTAAGTGAAGTTTGTGCTTTATTAGGTGGTATTAATATATGCATTTAAAGACTATAATTGGCAATCTATTAAGATCATGATACATAGAAAGACATAATGCTCTTCCAGCTTCCAATAAATATGTTTGATAGTATATTCTCTAAGTTAAAAGGAGGCAATTTTGCTTCATACAAATCATATAGAGCATCATGAAGCTTGTTTTCTGTTGCTTTCTCCAAGCAGTGTAGCAGTAACAGAAATGCTAGCCAGACAGCCACATGGAAAGAAATTTATTATAATTTCATGAAGAGCTTTTGAAATTTGCCTTTAAACTGGTTGGTTTTTTTGGTCTTGCATTTGTTTGTTTGTTTGTTTGTTTGTTTTTTGAAAGATATTGCTATCTCAGTATATTCTTTCCAATTTAAAGCGATGTTCTAAGAATCTTGGCATTCTTACCAAGATTTAGACAGGAGTTCATGGCAAATCAAGAGTTTTAACATTTTTAGCAGGCATGGAGCTATGCTTAAATTTTACATTAAAGTATTTCCAGTAAAGTATTATGTATCAAGTATTCCAAATTTCTCATACAAGCTTTGCTATGATGCCGCCCTTTGGATGAGACCTGAAAAGTGCAGAACTCAGTTATTGCTCACATTCTGTAATCTCCCTTCTTTATAGCATTTGTCAAAAAATGCATTGAGCTTGATTTTTTCTTTCATCAGTTTTGCTAAGTTCAGCAGAATTAAATGAATGTAAAAGATCTATCAACTTGCTCTAATTCTTAAAGTATAAAGAGAATGGACCCCAAATCAATTCCAAAGAAACATGAATTATGATGAGTACTGGATTTTATTTTTTTCCTCTTTGATTATCTTGGCTCTTCTTCTGCTCTGTCATTGCGTTGTATAAGCAGAAATTCACTGCAAACTTGAATGTCCTTCAGCAGTAGAGCAGAAATATCAGATGTGATGATAAAACTACTCTGCAGAGAGCTTCCTGATTTCCTGTAAAAGACTTCACTTCTTCTATTGTCTAATGGAAGAAATTACCCATGTAAATCTTGTTCATCTCATATAAATTTAGATCATAACTCTCAAGAATACTGCTGTTCCCATTAATAGGATTGAGAATATTTATCAAACTTTTATAGGGACTTGATGTTTTCACAGAACTGAGCCTTTGCAATATTTAAATCATCTGTTTACAACTCAGTAAAAAAATAGATCTATGGAATATGTTTCCATTTTGGAAAGGAGAAACTGAGGCAGAGATTTTGCTGTTTTCTTAAAGTTAGCAGGAGAGACCATTGATGCAATCCATTCTCAGTCCCCATGACCCATTGACCATTATCTACAGTGTCATTTCAAGAAAAGGCAGTCTTTAAAGCTGTACATTAATGAATACCTGGTAGAGGTTAGTGGGTTCTTTTTCTAATTAGAAAAAAGTCAGAGATGCAAAGAGGTTTGAATAGATAAAATCAGCTGCCTATGTGCAAAGCTCAGTGAAGCATATGTCAGCCCCTGTGGTATGAAAATAAAGCAGTGAATGTGGTGAAATATTCTCTCATATGTGTGTACTCCTGGTTAAGATCAAGAAGTACAGAGCTGTATAAACACAGTATTTTATTTTCAAAATATCAGGTGAAGATTTTTCATTCTTATGGAACTATTTTAAAGTTTATCCAAGCATTTTAAAAGCATACTTCAAAGAACATATATGGGAAGTTAGACCATGGCAGTACAGTTGCCATTTCTTACTTTTGCTGTTAAACTTGGAAGATTTTTTTTGGGAAAAAAAAAAAAGAGGGCTGGTTTTTGCTTTTATTCTATCCTAAGTCTTAATGGAATACCACAAGAATACTTAAAAAAAAAAAAAAAAAAAGAAAATCTGTCAAAACTGAGGCTATACTGCAACTCTGGGAAACACCTTGAGGCCTGGAGCATGTTAATGTAATCTCTAAAACCTGAGGAAGAATGAAATCCATTGCTGCTCAAAGCCCAGTCTCCCCATGCATGAAATGGTGCAACTGAGCTGGTGTATGCCCTTGTGTGGCTTGTACTGGGAGGGAGAATTATAGCAATACTTCAAGGTTTTCTTCTTTGGACTGTCTCTTCCCCCTCACACTTCTCTGAATTTGCAGCATATGTGGTGGTCTGTCTCTGAACTTCATTCCGTGTGCAGCATCATTACTAAATGACTTCAACTAAGGATTCAACCATAACACACATTCAGGGTCTGAATGTCACCCCACCCTCTCTGTACATTGCTGTGGCACTGGAACCTCGAGGATCTTGCTTGAACTCACAAGGATTTGCTTATTTATACAGAAATATACTAAAATCTGCAAACTCCCCATCTTGTCTATAGCTACTATGCAGTCTTCATTTTCTAAATCTGCACATTTTTGCATTTAACAGATAACATTATGACAGTTTGCTTTACAGTTGTCTCAGGAAAAGCCACCATGACATTCACTGTGTAAGGAAGTAATATCTGTGTAAACAAGTCTTCCACACTAGTACACTAACCATAGAATGGCTTGGGTTGGAAGTGACCTTAAAGTTTGTTTCACTCCAACATCCCTGCCATGAACAGAAATACTTTTCACTAGATCAGTTTTCTCAGAGCTCCATCCAATTTGGCCCTGAACACTTCTGGGGATGGGGCATCCACCGGTCCTCTGGCCAACCTCTTCCAGTGCCACACCATTCTCATAGTAAACACTATCTTCCTAATATCTAAACTAAACCTACTTTCTGTCATTTTAAAGCCATGCCCCCTTGTCCTAAGTCTCTCTGTATGCCCTTGTAAATCCCTTTCCATCTTCATATGAGGTTCCTTCAAGTACTGGAAAGCTGCAGTTAGGTCACCCTAAAGCTTTATTTTCGTCAGGCTGAGCAATCCCTATTCTCTTAGTCTTTCCNGGGCCACTGCTCGAGCTTGTCCAGGTCCCTCTGGATGGCATCCTGTCCCTCAGGAGTGTCAACTGCACCACTCAGCTTGGTGTCATCTGCAGATTTGTACAGGGAGCACTTGATACCTTCATCTGTGTCATTAATAAAGATAAAAAATAACACTGATCCCAGTATGGACCCCTGAAAGACGTCGCTTCTCACTGATGGCCATTAGGACTCTGAACTATTGACCACTGTAGTAGAGTAATTCAACAGTATCCTATCAGGAATGAAAATATTTTGCCAGTATTTTAGTGGAAAAGCACCACTGAAACAGTTGAGGAAGGAAGCTATTGCTTAATTTTATAATACAAAACAATGTTTACTATGGATTATGCATGGGCTTGCTGGTAGTGAACATTTCCTTGGTTTTTCTTATGACAGTAGACAGGTTGCCACAATAAATGTAGGAAGCTATATTTGAAGGGCTGCATCAGATAGGCCTTTTCATTTAAGTCTGAATTCCAAAATATTTTAGAGTTCTTAAAAAAGTAAGAGATGCCATTTAATTTTTTTCAAGACATAAGCATGATTCTTTGTGGCAAATTAGATTTATGAGAGGTTCAGGGTAAGATTTTTTTTTCCCTAGTAGTTTATTTCTGTTAAATCCGTTATTGTATCTAGTTCCTCCAAGCCAGAAAGGAACTGCAGGCCACTTGGAATACTACTACATGTAATGTAAAAAATCAGATAATGGAATTACACAATTTTCTAAATTTCTTCTTTCTTGGTTTAATTGCTTGCTGAATTTACGGTTGTTTGGGGTAACAGGAAGCATTTAATTTTAGATAAGACTACTAATAAACATTTGAACATAGACATTTATTGCAGTAAGACAGGGCATAATAGCTTAAGCAGAGAGCTGATTCATTTATCTGTGTAGCTCTTTGATTGGAGCTTGCACGCACCTGACTAGCTCAGAGCACAAGTGGACACTGTGGGACTCGGCTGCCTTCACCTTGGTTATTTATAAACTCCAGTATGAAAAAAAATCTTGTCTGTTTTCCTGTGCTGTAAGTGGCAAATCTGTTTGGCAAACCTTATTTTAAATGACATTGATTTTTCTAAGGAATACCTCCCTGCTAATCACAACTTAATGACCTCTCAAAGATAATTGCTGTTAACTTGTATAACTAGTAACACCTTGCATATTGGCTTCAGAGAAAAAGTGCATTTCAAATTCTGCTTGTGCTTTTGATTACCAGTCTTACCCTGTTTTGCTGTCTCTGTGGTTAATATTGTTTCTTTTAGATGCAGTTCTTGGTCTTGAAATGAAAAACCATTTTAAAACATATATTTTGAATGTGATTCAAAAATGTCAGTAACAATTGTGTTCAAGAGTAACAAGTGAAAATCATACTTCTTATTAGTATAAGTTATTAGAAAACAAATACATTAGAAGATATCTATTGTTCATAATGCAAATAAAATTATCAATGAAAGAGAATCCTGAACCGAGAATATGTATCCATCAGGGTATTAAGTTCATAATTTATTTTTATGACATTTTGTAAGGGTTTATGGATCTGTCAGTAAAATGTTAGTATTTTCACTGTTTTAGTCTTTAAATTATTCTTTCCTAGTGCAGTGGGCCTCAGATTACATCAGTTTCTTAAGACTGTATGTGCTCCTGTGGTCAGAGGTTTGGTTTTGTTACAGGAGAGATTTGGTTATTATATTGCTTACTGCCTTCCATTGGAATACTTAAGTCATCAAAACCAATGGCTTTGAGTGTTATTTCATGTGCAGCTAATTTTTTCTGCCTGAATTTAATGCTTGAAATGCTAATTTTTGGGGAGCACAATATATTTCTTCATGAGAGGTTTATGGTTTCCAGGGCATGCTTTAGTGTTATTGTTCTTTCCAAGCTCCCTCTTGCTTCCTAGTAGTGCTGTTGGTTATGATTTGAGGGATAGAGAGGTGTTCACTTGACTGCTTAGAGACAAATACAGTCAAATACCAGAGAAGACTTGCAAGCAGTCTGATGTTCATTTTGAACCTTACCAAGGTGGTATGTTAGTGTTTTGGGGGTTTTAAACCTCTTTGGTGGGTGGAGTTCACTTACTCCCTCAAATTGTAGACTCATAACCAGTAATTGGCAACTCCAGTTAGCTCTGCTAAGGGCTGAAGAGTCACAGACTGCAACAAGGTCTCCCAGGACTACTTACACCACAACTACTGTACTCATATTTTCTCATTAGTTCCTTTCAGTTGCCACAAATACAATTTTCCAATGTTTTGAGATTTAGATCTAATAGATATAACAGCTCTGTGTTTGTATACACACACACATATATATAAAATACATATACACACACACATACATTCGTATGTGTATATAAATACAATAATTTTTCATAACTTAAGGATCTATGTTTTCTTAGAAGCCAGGTAGAAGCTTGCAGTTTACTTCATTAACCTTAAACTTTCACTCAGGGCAAAGAATGTTGGGATCAATTGTCTAAGAGAAAAATAGTTACAGGGTTTCAGATTGCTTGTTTTTTCTAGTCTGTTAGAGTTTTTTTATTTTTAAGCTCTTAAGCTTTGGGAAGTCATAAACCTTGGCTCTGAGAAATCACTCCACATATTTATATGTGTCAAGTTATCAAGAATATGGGCCTAAATAAGAAGTTGCCAGTAGATATAGCTGTGTTTCAGTCATGTAGTTTTGTGACTTTTGAAGAGACATGTTGGCAGAGAAGCTTTATACCAGTAAATCTTTGTAGACCTAAGTAATTTTTCATGTCTACAGACCAGGTGGGAAGAGCAGTAAACACAAGTACGTGTTAGTGGATAAATTTCTGTAGTTTCTGTAACCCAGATGGAGAGTTTTCTCCTGATAGCAATTGCTAAAAGTTGAGCAACATTATAGTTATGTTGTTTTTACCTTGAGATTTTTCTAATTTTTGAAGTAGAAAGACATCTTAAGAAATTGAAACCGTAAGAGGCAGTCTTAGATTTATTAGCCTCTGAATGTCATGAATTTTGGAATGTTTTCACTGTGGATATGTTCAACATCACAGTGATCAGTTATCTTACATCTACAGTTATCATACAGACTTTTGTGGTCTTGTAACTCTATTTTGAATTAACAGTACATAGGTAGAATTTTAGTTATGTTCTTTATTTCGTGTTATTGTTTGACTGCCTGGTTTATGTCAAACCAGTTTGTGCTTTTTGCCTTTATCTTGCTCCTGATTGCACTGTAAATTTCGCAGTATGTGATATTAATTTCTTACTTTTAGACTCAAATGCAATAAAACTGAATTGCCCAACAGTCTGTCAGAGAACAGCACTCATAAACTATTGAGTAGATCTAGGGAAAACTTGGTGTAAGCATTTATTGGGTAATATTTTCAGGTTTAATAAATAAGCAGTGTCTCCCTAAATGTTTAATGTTCTCTGTTTTGATATTTTAATGTGTTACATAGTTCTGAATGCTATTCATTTGCCAAGTAGGAAGTGAAAAGATTTAAATGTTGGCCAGCTCTGATCCAGACATGTGTATTAGCAAAGCTCTATCTATAGTTTTATTTCTTTATTCCTTGGCTCATTTTTGGTTATTTTGAGTGTAAACAAAGTTATTTTGGGTGTAAAAATCTTTTTTATTTCTGGAAGGTTGTTTATATTTTAATTCATTTAGTACAATTGATAAAAGCCTGGTCAGTTGCATGAAGATATTTAAGAAATGCTCTCAGCCTTGGCACAGAGCTGTTGCCACCATATCCATGTTAGGTGCCTGACAGAGAGAAGTTAGTCCCCGAGTTTTATGGGGCTCAGTTTTCTGGTGTGCTCACTTCTAAAATTTGCCACAGCTTTAAATAATAACTTTTCTCCATTTTTTTACCAGTATAATGCTGGCTTGTTGTATTTTTTGTATTTTTGTATTTTGTATTGGGGTTTTTTTTTCTTTAGGTTAGGCTTCTTTGTTGTCTAATTCAGCAACATCATAAATATAAATACTTCCAAAGATAGATATGACAATAATTTGACATCATTTTGATGGATTATTACAACAGAATTAAGATGATCCTTGCTTTCTAGAAAAGGTTAATTTGATTTTTTTCTCTTAACCTTTTTCTTTGCTGTCATGTTTAACAAAGATTAAAAGGTAAAAGCAATAAATACACAACTACTCTTATTTTTCCTTATGTTGCAAAGAAGTCAGTTTTCACAAGCAATTATGAATTGTGTGACTGTCTATAGAGCAGAGGCAAATGAAGCCATACAAAGTGTTTCTCCTGTCACTGAAAGTTGATTTGCATGAGGATGATCTATGGAAAGGGTATGAAAACTGGAATTAGATTGACTTATGCAAGGTATAGAAAGCACACAAAAGCAAATAAATTCAATTCAATATTTTAGCTGTATATAATTTTTTTCTTCAAAATAAATGTGCCATTACCTCATTCTTCTAGATGTTAGATGATTTTCATATTTTAAAAAAAACAGGAAGAAATGAGGCAGTCAAAGCACCATTTTTTTAAACCTTTTTTCCTTTTATATTTTGTTTTTCTTCTTCCCTGTTTAATGAATATAGCTGAAGACTGTGAAGGTTTTCTTTTCCTAGTAGGAAAAAGTGAAGACTATTTCATTTAGACTCCAAGATGTCACTGAGAACAGGACTGGAGTCACTCAAACCACTTTAAAAAACGTAAACCCTTAGAGTTGGCACTATCTGGGACTATTAAAGGATACATTCATAAGGGCCACACAGTCAAGTGCTTCTGCATTTGTGCAGATAATATAACTTTGACTCTGACTGATTGAAAAGGTGTGCAAGTGAAGTTGTAGAGAAAATTAGTTAGTCTTTTATTTCATCTTGATTGACTTGTGGTGGTATTTTTAGACACTGAATGCTGTACTTCATTTTTGTTATATTAGTTGTCTCTTAGTGGGTAAAAATTAGCAAAAATAATTTGAAAACCTTTAGATTCATTTAATATCATTTACAAAATATTTTTTAGGTTCAGAAATTTTTTCCAAGGGTAAGAAGTCTTTCATAATATGATTGCTCTGCTAAATGATATATATGATAATAAAAGCTTCTTCTAACCTCAGTGTCCATTGACTCTTAGATTATATCTTGTTTGCTGAAATGCCTAATGAAAATAGGAGTAATGAAATACATGGTAACGATTTTCCTTTTATTCATATTACCAGTAATAACAATAAAATCTCATTATTACAAAGTATTTTTCTGGAATAAATAATAAAAATGTTTTCTCATGGTTTAGTTATCTTAAGCCAGTTAAAAAAGATGGGTATGTTCTTCAAAATTATGTCTGACAGCAGCAGAAGAAATTTTCCATATATAAAGAGTGTGTTAAGTGATCTAAATCTTAACTTATTTTAAGAAAGTATGTAGTTCTGAGGTTATCTGAGAGTAAAAAAGTATAGTCCTGTTGTAAATATTTATTTTCTTTGTGTATTTATGAGGTAACATAACCTTTACCTAATGATAAGAATTGCAAAATATTTCTAAATATCAGCTCTCACAATTTTCCAGGGTTGAATATTTATAATAGTGTTAAAGAAACTGATTAAGATACTCTGTCAGAGATGCGCTGTTTATTAGTAGTATTGATTTTTCATTCTAATTTTTAGAAGAAGGAAGCAGGGAGAGGAGAAATAGGTATAAGGGCTATTGTTCAGTTATAGCCTTATTATAAGCTGTAAGAATTAGGTAGTTGCTTTTAAAGTCTAAAATTGCCAGCATGAACAGTTAAATCAGATTAGGAGATAATCTATTGGAGATGGTAAATGAAAGAAAAAAGTCCCCGAGGATTTAGGTGTATCTTTCAAAAGTACGACAAATTCATAAGTATGGCAATACTTATTTTCTTAGAAATTGGCAAGTAATTTAATTCTGTGTACTGTTCAAGGGTTGATTTAAGTGTCAGAGTAAGTGACTGGGTAATTGACCTGAAAATTAAAGTCAAATATATTGGATCAGGAGAAATTCTTACAATTCATCCAATAAAATACACTTTTAGAAATGTCTCTATGTAGAAAATAGCACAATAATCATGCTAGCTGATCTAATAAACAACTGATCTACATTAATAGGATTGAAAATTTATTTTATGATTCTGTGATTACTGAGTGATAGGTTCTAAACACTGCAGTTGGAAATATAGCATTGTAATATAGGCTTGGTCACAGGTACATCATAAGCTCCTATTTAATTTCATTACTTAATTCATATTAATTTGCTTGCTTACAAAAATCAAATGGCAAGAATAACATGGAAACCTCTATGTTTCATTGCATATTCTTCACTGTTAAGGTAAGGCAAGTGAATGAGCTGTTTTCTCATCTATACAAGCTTTTCCAGCAATGTGCTGGAACACCATGATCATGTAGCATTTCATGACCTGATGAATGCAGACTCATGCAGTAATCACTGAAGAAATACAAACATTTGCTTATATTTTGTCCTCATTACAGTGCATTTATAGTTCTTCCCTTGAAGAAAGCTGTCAAAGCTTAAAATTTGTAACAGAAACTTTCCAAAATAATAAAGAAATGGAAATTCACATTTGTGTAATTTTCCAAAGAGCTTGTCTGTATACATTTCAAGCAACTCAATTTAAAATAGTATTTTTCTGTAGTGTAAACATGTAGCCATATTCATTTTCAGTGAAATGTATGGATCCATTTGCAAAATGAAGAAACTGAGATGCAGTACATTTTACCTGTGGATTGTACTCTTGATATTTAAAAGTGATTTACTGTCTTATAACAGTAATTTTACTGTGTCTTCCAGATGTGTGGAGGTGATTGCCAGAGAAGGACAGAATCTGAAAGAACTGTATTTAGTATCCTGCAAGATCACAGACTATGGTATGTAATATACCTATATCTATTTTTTCTGAAGATTGAACGGGAGTTCACAGGGACTGTTATCAAAAGTGTTGGAAATGTAGAGATAAAAATTTTCAAAACCTTTATCCATAAAAATAGGAAATTTATAAAAAGTGTTTGACTTGCTTGAAAATATCTGTGGTTGGAAGTATGAAAGTCAGTGTATATATTTGCTGCAAAGTATCCTTATAGAATTGGCAGTGACTGGGCAGACTGGGTAGCGTCCCCTTTGAATAGTCCTGGAGACAAGGAGAATATTTGAGAGAAAATCAAAAAATATACATGTATTTCTAGATGCTGTAAAAGCATAAGTAAGCGAGCAAAAATGTGGATTCATCACCTGTTGTAGGTCATAAAATTTGAATGAGGTTGATGATCCTTTAAAAATGCTGTTATGGTAAAATAGAGAGGAGCATTTTAGGAATTAAATGTCCTCTCTGATAGGCCACATAGAAGGACAGACTTTTTATTTAGAACAGGAAAACTTCTAGTGCTTGTTTGGAAAGGCTGCTTTGCTTTTTCAAATAAGATACTAACCTTAAATAATACACTTACTTTTGTCATAAGGCCAGATTCTCAAATGTCTGTCTCCCACTTAAATGCCTAAATTTTAGTAGGATTTACAAACTGTATATTTGAGATGTTCGTTTCAGGCTTGCTGATTTTTTTTTAACTTTATACTGCCTAGATTTTAATAAAGAATTACTATGTCAAAGTGATAAATTACCATTCCAGTGGTCACAAACTCATTCTTGTATTTTCCTTTTCAAATTCTGCACTTCACTGGCATTTGTATTGTGCATTCAAGGGTATGTTCTGCAGAGTTCTGCTCACCTTATGTCCAAAGTATTGGAACATGAGGCCACCATGCAGCTGCTGCAGCTGCAGAGCTTGGAGCATGGCAGAGGAGAGGGAATACGGGCCTTTAGTGCCCTTTCCTCTGGACTGCTATTTGTACTTCCATGGGCAGAACAGACATTTTCAGAGTTGAAAATGGATTTTCTCAGCTCGACACCACTTTTCCAAGATGAATTTCTGAATTTATTGAATGTCTTGTGGAAATTCAGGGAGGGAAATTGTCTGTAGAACATAAGGTGATAATAATGAAGGTACTTCTTGTCACTGCTGAGGGGCGAGAGGTGCAGGACAGAGTCTGAAGGCAGACCTGTCTCTTCTGTCTGTGTACTGTGGACCTAGGGGTCTATGCAGACCTGCTCTTGTCCCTTCTGACTCTGACAACACAGGTGGAAAGAGTTATCATGGGCATAATGGAATCCATGTCTTGAGGATCAGTAATTTCTCAAGCTGCAGTTACTTCATTCACTGCAGTTACTCAGAGGAAATCATGATTTTTCCCAAAAGCAGGGAAACAACTGAAAAACTGAAGCTAAGAAACCTAGGAGAAAGAAAACCTTGCTTATGAAAGAGTAAAGTAAGTGTCCATAGCTAGACAGAGGGCAGAAAGCGTATTTCAGAGAATGAAGGGGTGGAGAAAAAATGTGGCATTTGGCTGATTAGCTCTATCCAACTCAGCTTCTCTTCTGTATACTTAGGCCCATTGTGTTGTAATCTGCAGTCACTTAGCATCATTGCACTCAGTTACTGGGACTTTGAGAATATTTTCTGTTGATACTGTTGCTACTAAGCTTAACTATTTGCTTTAAAATTCAACTATTTTGGCTATTAAGGGTCCAGTAAAACAGCTGAGATACTGACTGATTTTTGATACAATATTGACTAATTGATTAGCATTGTAATCTTCAGCATGTCTCAGCATGCCAACCTGACAAATAAATTCTGCTTTTAATACTTGAGATGACAATGCAAAACAAACCATAACAAAGTAGAATTTATAAGCATAATTTATGGTTTCTAAGGAAGTCAAGATTTTGCCTTATATTAAAAATGTGATAGCAAATGAATGTTTATTAGGTTAACAAGGGCATCACCCTTTCCTCATTTATCTTCTGGCAATTGAGTTGAAGACTTTCTTGCATTTGCTTTGGTTGCTGATAAGTTAAAAAGTGAGCTCCTTACAGTGTTGCGAGGTCTGTTCATTTTTGAACCTCCCTTATCAAAGAGTCTGTCTCTCTTCTCAAGGGGAGAAGAGCAGCGGCAGTTCCCCAGAGGCTTTTAAAGCTCTCATGTCCTCAATAGAGGAAATCAGCTGAGGAGCATGTGCCCAACTTCTCAGGGAGCCTATTAGGTGGTGTCCCATGGTCTTGCAAAGATTTAACAACTTCACTCACACAGTTCTTCAGGCTCCATCAGAGAGTGTCTGAGGCTCTGTGAGGCTGTGACCTGGTGAGAGCACACTGTCCTATGCAACTGTGCTCTGTTTTTGATAATATTGAGGGTGAAACATAGAGTTGTCCTTGCTTTGACAAGTAAAATCTTGGCACCAGGTTTGTACAGATGCAGGATTTTGAAAGCCCTCTTCGAAACTGTTCCGTGGCAGGTTTTTTATGCTACAAAAGTTAGCAGAATTTTGATGTCTGGGACAAGGTCTTAATTGCTTAGTAACTCAACTGGGGAAAAAATGCTAATTTCCAGAAAAAAATTTAACCATTTGATACATTAATTTATCAATAATAACTTCAGTAACTAAAGAAAATACTTACAGCAAAAACTGTTATTGGTGTCCTTCAATTGACTCAATAAGGTATATATGTGTGAGGTAATTTCATGTCCTCTAGAGAAGGCTGTGAAGTGTGATCTTGTAATTTTATTAATTTCCTTCTTTTGGTTTCCTAATTTCTGCATAGGATAGATAGTATACGAAGCTACCAGGCATACATGGGGTTTTTTTAATATAATTAGTATTTTTAAAGTGCACTAAAATACTACATTTTATTTGGAAGCCTGAAAGATTGAATAAAAACCACTACACTCTAATAATGTATCCATTGGCTTCATTCCTTTCTCTGACATTTTTCTGACCAGAAAAATATTCTTTGTAGAATACAGAGAGATTAGCATTCAAACAGGAATTGAACTATGTATACATACTGAGAGCTGTTAACTGATGAGAAAAAAAAAGCTTTCTTTATTTAATGTTACATTACAATTTGAATGATTTTGTATTTTTGTACACAAAAAATGTGTTTTGTTTACTTCTGAAAGAAATTATGTTATTATATTCTTTTTTAGGTCTAACATAATTTTCTCAAGATTTATTTTTAATTGATGATGTCTATTGGAGTGTTGCACGCTAGGACATTGACAATTAGTTTAAAAGTTTCTTTATATCCAAAACATTTTTAAATGCTGAATAATCACTAGAACACATCTAGACTGTCAGGACAGACTGAATTACTATAATCTTCAAGATAAACACCTCTTTGCCCATGAGCACAGACAGAGTGACGTTAAAGCTGAACATTAGTTCCTTGTAATGTTTTGCCCATTTGTTAGGCAATTAGGAATTAAGCATGGATTGTCAGTATTATTTTGAATTTCCTGCCTTTTGTTGATTTGTGTCACAACCTTAACTTTTCTTAAACATAGTGGGTTTTGTATTTAAGCTTTTCCTGAGAACTGGTAAGGAAGCGGGATTTTCTCAGCTGTGGGGAGACTGTGTCAAATGAATTAGGTTGATGTGAAGATGCAGAGTGGTGAGTAGGGCAGCAAGCACACAGAGAATTGTGTAACTGTCTCTTCAATTCTATGCTCTAATTCTGGGTTTTATTGATATCCTTAGTGTTGGGAATTTGTTTTAAGTAAATTATTACTTATCAAGTTTGTAGTAGTGCAGAGTGCTATGCACTCTGAAACACAAAAGTGAGATTTTGTGTTCAAAGATAAAAAGATTCAATCAAACTAGCCTGTGAAACAGGAGTAGATGTTTTGAGGGTCTGATCTTGCAGTAATGTTAAGTGTATATTTACTAAGAATTGCTTTACAACTACATTCTTTTCAGTAGTGAAAGATAAAAGTCTAATGCTTTGCTTCCACTTCAGAGAAGCAGTCAGACCAGTGTTTCCTCTATAGGTGCAGAAAATAATTTCAAGGCAAGCTTTAAATGGTAGACTTCCACTAACAGAACACAGGGAGGGGAAAAAGCAAATCCAAACACCAGCACTCCAAAAAAATAAACCCCTAAAGAAGTCACCTTTGAAAAATGTTTACAAGGAAGTGTTCAAATCCAGCACTTTGTACAGCTGTGCCTTGTAAAATCACTGAAGAACTTTCTGAATAAAACAAACTGCCCTAATAGTTATTACTAGGAGTGCAGTTAGCAGAGTGCAGGGAATAAATTTATCTCACAATGTTGCCTGTTGAGTAACCTGCAGAAGATGACAGTTGTCTTCATAGTTGTCTTGTAGAATTTCCATTACCTACTAGTTCTGGATTTTGCGTAACTTAACAAGTCTCTATTTCTAGCTGTAAAGTAATTGCACAAAGCTTTTCAGAAGAAATGCTTGGCACAAGGAGCTGAGATGAACTGTGGTCTTTTGCTGAAAACTCTAATATTCTGAGTATTGAAAAATATCTCTCTAGATATGTAGCCTTTTTCTTTTCTAAAATGGGTATATTTCCTTTTTCATATTGCCTGTTTTCAACATTTAATGATGCATTTAGTGTCTGTGAAGACACATGGGGTTTTTTTTAAAGGTTTTTCTTCTGCTGAGGGTGTTTGCTGAAGCAAAAAAAAAAGAGTTTCAACAAACTATAATGGAATTATATAGTTTTTATATTAAAATGTTATAGATAAGGCATAGCTGTTACAAGTAGAAGTCTGGAGGAATAAGATAGCATTTATACTGAATCAAGTCCAATTGTCACAAGAAAAAAACGTAACTGTAACTTGCACTTACTTTTCATAACTGGATTATGGATTCTTTTCTGAGAAGTGAGATACCACTAACAATGTTAAAATAGTTTCCCTATATACTACTAAATTCTAATGTTTAAATATTTAGGATACACAAACTTTCTATTTTAAAGTAAAATATTTTAATTATCAAGGGATCAGGTTGTCCTACTGAGAGTTTCTTGCATTTTCTCTCCAATATTTAGCATTTGTCATGTAAATCATAAAGAATAAGCATACTGTGGGTATTTTCACAAAACAGAATGTTTATCGTCTGCTTCTCACTTGGATTAGCAAATCTCACTAAGGCTTGATCTCACGAAAACTTTCCTAATATCAGCTTTTTTGAATCTAGTTTTAGAACACCATGTCTTCTATACAGTGTAACTCAGAAGGCAAATACATTTTTGGGGAGATAAGAGCAGCATTTATGGATAGACAGAATGGAACAGGTGGTAAATACATTTCTGAGTTTTAAATATTTCAGCCTCACCCATTACTGGTTTGCAATCTCTTCCTCAATTTATATAATTTAAATAATTACAACTTTCTTTTTGTCTTTCAAAATTGTTTTGAATTGTTTCTGTATTCCAAATTTCTCTTTTTCTCTGAATAAATCTTTTCCCTATTAAGTTTTCTGTGTGTGGTTCTTTCTCTTTTGTAGTCTTTTAGTGATGCAATGAGAGCAAGCAGTAATCATGCTGACAGCCATGTAGGTAAATGTACAGGTAATATTTTAAGGACCAGGGCCTCTGTTACCTTCTTTAGTGGTGTTGTATATGTTACGTATATATACATATATATATGTTTGTGCTTCTATAAAATGGTGGTAAAATACTACAGTACATAGTAGTATCTAATTACTGTATATATACATGTATATTGCTTTCTTATAAACTTTCTCCTCTTTCTTGTCACAAAAAAATCTTTAGGTTTTGTTCTGTTACTTATTCAGAAACCTGAATTCACTGAAATAAGTCAGCCGGATTGTTGATTTTAGTGCCAAATTTTGAGGTTCTTTGCTTGGTTTTATTATTTGTTTTCTGTGGATAGGTTGCAACTTTAACTCCAGTAGACTGCAAGAATTAAACTGAAGAATAAGTAGGTGGCAAGCAATCTGTACGTGGTTGTATGTATTAATGATACTTACTTCCTTTCACAAAATCTAGCAGCTAGTAAAGGGGTTTTGTTTGCTTTTGGCATTAAAATGTTCATTTTTTTCTGAATCCTGAAGCAAATATTTCCCTAGAAACTCTGGTAATTATCAGGATCAGTGAAAGCTTATTCTAGAAGTAGAGGTGAGTTTCAAAGTTTTATGTAGTTAAACAAGCCAACAGTACCTATTATAACTTGCTGCCTCTTCCTCCATTATAATGGCATTACTATTTATGTTGGAGTGTGCAGGGAGAAGTTGGGGCCTTTTCACATATTTCAAAACCTCTGAAAATTTCCCTTCAGCTAGGAGGAAAAATTATAGTTTAGAGCTTTCGTAAGGGCATTTTAAATCTTGTTTGGTTTTATATTTATTATTGTTGTTTCAGTTTGGAGTAGTTGCTCCCATAGAGTCTTGCAGGTATTGACACCTAATTTTGTTTCCATAGGGGAACCTGTTGACATTGAAACCAAGAGACTTGTTAATGTGAGGAAAGGTAGCTGTGTATTGATGTATTTTGGGAATGAAACCCTATCAGAGCACATCTTTTTTCAGTTCTGTTAGGAACTTTTAGGAATGTTCAGGAGTGAACACAAAACTTTAGTCACATGTTTGTGGAAATCATTAGTAAGGAAAAGTCAAATTAAAACTTTATAAAAAGTAATCCCTGAAGAAGAAGAGAGCTCTTTAACAATCTTGTCAGCACCATATATACTTCATAACTATCAAAACCCCAAATTTTCTTTTTGTGTAAGTTTTATCAGCATTCCCAATGTCACAAAAATGGCATGCAGCTTTCTTTAGAAGCTGATTTGAGATACTACTGTGTGTCTTCAAGACTCATACGGTGAAATAAATTACTGCAATAGCATATTTCTCAAATAATAGACAGTTGCAAATCCTTTGTCCTGTGGTACATAATAAAGGATTTTCTGTATAAGCAATGAGATGAGACAAACTTCCAAACTATTTTTTGTCATCCTGGAAGGTGAGTTGTCCCCCTTAACCTGTACCCTTAAAAATAATGCACTTTAGTAACCAGATGGAGAAAGATGGATATAGATGCACTTTGAATTGTCAAGATGAACAGAGCAGAAGCCTATGATTTGTACACAGTTTGTTCCCACTTGCTTGTTCTGACTGTGGAAAACAGAGATGTGTTGTACTTCAGGTTTGATTTGTCTTGTAGAGAGATCCACAGGTATTATTATTTTAATTTAGGCTTTTCTGTAGGAAACATAGTGCTTTGCATTGTTATTTCAATTCTTTGGTGAGAAATTTGGCAGCAATTTATCAGTCATAATAGAAAGTTTCATTTTGTGCTGTTTTATCACTAGAGAGAAGTGCTTAAGTTAATCTTCAGGAAAAAATGCACCTCATTTTTGAGTTCCAAGACACATATTTCTGATGCAAAAAAAAATTGAAATGGGCACAACCTCTTCATATACTGCCAGAAATACATTTTCAGGTTCTTGCTTTATTTACTGTGTTAGGAGACTTTAATATAATACCAGACTTCCATTTAACTCAAGATCTTGCTTCTGTTCTCCGGTGTTAGTTGTATTTTCTTTTTTTTGTGAGATCTAAAAAAGTAACATATAGCTTTATTCCTCCAGTGCCCACGTTAGAACTACCACACAGCAGAATTAATATACCTAAACACTTACCTTTGGACTGATTTAAAGTGCAGAAAAATGATTATATGTAAATTGTGCAATTATGATCATATTATGAACACTAGGGTAATTGTTTTGTTTTGTTTTGTTTTGTTTTGTTTTAATTTTGATTTTGCCCCTCCAAAGACTCCCAACAAAATGTATTGTCATTTTGTACTTTCATTTCAAACAGCATCTGTTACATCACACTGCAAGGAAGAATACCAATTCCAACAGAACATTTGATTTGCAGTCAGAGGTAGATTTACTTAACAAAAACAATTGTGAAACTTTTTTTAGCATAAATTTATGTCAGGCTTGGATAGAATAATTTAATTTAAATATTTAAAACATGTAATATTTTCTGATAAGCACCAGTTACAACTCACATTAACACACTGTTGCTATAATCCAGTTTTATATTTAGTTCATTGTACTTCTGAATTTCTTTAAAATTTGCCCCTAAACTACAATATTTGTTGAGCAGCTATTAACAATATACTTTTAAAAATTCATACATTTGCTGCATTTAAAATTATTCATATAAACATAGTATTAGTCTCAGAGGGGATTATTTAACATTCCTTCTCATAATTCTAAATTTTAAAGTGTTATTTGTATTTTTATCTGAGAGAAACATAACTCAAAAAGAAGAAGGAAAAAAACAATTGCCAAGTCTTTTTCCATTCAATGGGTTATGATACAAAAGTCTTGTTGATACATGTAATCGTGGAAGTAGAGAGTTGCACCATATTTTAAAAGGACTGATAGTTTGCAGTCGCAATTATTTCTCCTAAATTCTAGGAGCCAGTTTTATGACCCCCCTTTTTGCTGCACTATAAAACATATTTTATTAATTACATTTTAAAGTTAGTGTGTCTCTACAGTGTTGCCTAAATAAAAGTGATGGTTTTCTTCAGCTGGCATCCAAAAGGGAGAAGCTCATTCACAGTTCTGAAACATAAAAACTGTTGTTTAAACTTAGCAAGTAATAAATTTGTTTCATCATAATTGCTCAAGCTAAGTTAAATCTTTAAAGGCATTCATTTCTTGGTGGAAGAATTTCCTTTCCATATTCTGTTTTGTACGTTGTCTTGGTTTTTGGATTCCAGTATTACTAAAATTACTCAAGAAAAATCTAATTTTCACCGTAATCTATCTGCCTGCCTTGAAAAATTCAAATAAAGTGCTTTGTAGACATACCACTTCTGTAGTTACTTTGAATGCATAAGTTTAAAAAAAAAATTCTTGTAATGATATCTTTAGTCTTCTGTAGTAGGATTTTGCTAACGGAATGAATACCTAGAAAACAGGTTTTTCTTTAAATGGATGAAAAAATAGTGATTAAAATATTGATGTAGTTGACTAGAATGAAAAGGAAACTAAATTGCTAATGCCACAGCAATATGATAAATACTGGTTTAGAGCTTTATTTTTTTAATTAAAAAAATGAAATGTGTAATTTAAGCAGTTCACTGCCTGAATGTTTTTAACAATTGGAAGGAGAATATGTATACAAATTCTAACTTTATTATTATCTGCCTTTTGACATATTTCTGAGGTCTCACTATGAATATGCATTAATAGATCTGTTATGTGCAAGTATTGGATCTGCCAAATACTTAAATATCAAGTAGTAGAGATTGGATCATTCTTAATTCGTATTAGCTTGAAACATGAATTGCAGCTTAACAGCAAAATACGTAATAAAAAAATTTAATAACATGGGTTTTTATCAACTTGCCTAATAACAAAGGGTGCATCCAAAAAACATTTTAATTTATTTAGTGAAATGTAATGAGTGGTACTTCCCCTCTGCATTCCTGTAATTTGGATTCTGGGTTAGCTTTATTATTAGCATTACATTTTTACATCTGTAATGAATTATACAAAGAGGTTCATGCTGTCTTTGTAGGCTGTAAACTCTTCACAGCATAGAGCAGAGTGTAGAAAGTGTTCTGTTACCAGTGGAGGGAATGTGATTCACTTCATAAATAATCAAGTAATCATTGTCCTTTCAAAAATTAATAAATTGACGTAAAAATTATGTTTTGGTCAACTTCAGATATTTGAAGAGTTTCCTATAAAAATTAGCCTCAAAGTAGCTTTTAAATTATGTATTTTAGTTTCTCATAAGTCAAGTGGGATCATTTTAGCTTTTGAAATGTCAAGTATCTTTCCAGAGCACTCAGACAGCAAGATTGCTTTATTTGCAGTTCTCCTTTGCTTGGTGCCCTCATCCCTTCATTTTAGCTATGCATACTGAACAATATTTCTTCTAATTACAAGATGCCCAATACAGAATTGTAGGAAAATATGTCCAAAAATGTAATGTGTAAGATTGTTAGCTCAAAGGGAAATGAATAAATATGGTTAAAGAGAATTATTGAATAGTGTAAGAAAACAATTGTAATATATCTGAAATTCTAAAAAAAAATGTGCTGTTTGGATATTTTCTGTGTTTTCACATATTTTGCAATAGGTAAGTGAAATATATTCCATGATGCCAACTGGTTTAGATACTTTTCAAAAGAATACAAATATGGGAATGTTTAAATGTTATTATCTAGGCATAATAATTCAAACTTACAAAACTTTTCAGTAATCTGAAGACATTAATACTTTTTTTTGTGGGGAGGGAGGTGCTGGTCAATGTTTTGTTGGGGTTTTTTAAACTCTTTTTAATATAATTTATTATATATATAATGCAACTCAATTACCTTTTGTGAATTCAGGGTACATGGAACATGATACTTTTGCTATGTATGGATATTGGAATGAAGATGAAATGGAAAATATTTTTTCTCATATTACCAAACTCTGAAAGCACTGAGATTATAGGTTGCATTTTGCATAAATAATTTAATTTGAAGATATAGTAAAAGCATCTCCCTCTACTTCAAGTATGATATCAAGTATGTTCCTTAATTAAATCTGTATGTCTACATAACTAATAATTGTCTAGTATCAAATTTATGCTTAAAAATGTGTGTTCTCTCAAGTAGCTAATTAATTAAAGCATTTTGTCTTATGAGTATTTGAATCAATGCACTTTAAACAGGAGTATTTTCTCAATTTAATTGAAAAAAATTACTGTCCTGAAGTTTAGTGAGCAATCAGTAAACAAAAAAAAGTCAAGTATGAAACATTATTGTTTATTGTTTGTAAGGGTTTCTCAAAGGTCTAGGTCTTGCATTAGAGCGTTAGCCACACTGTTAATTTGGTATAATCAATAAATCATAGAAAATTTGATTGAAGGAGATCTGTATTGAGTCACTCAGTCCTGCCAGGCAACCAGGATGGGGATGTCACCAGCCCTTGATGAGGTTCACTCTCTGTGGCTCTGCCTGGATATTACTTAAAGACCTCTAGGGACAGAGGATCCACCATGTGTCTCTGGATATTTCATCAGTGCTTCCTTTACACTGCTAAAGACTTTTGGTTTTTCCCTCTAATGCTCAACCTAAATCTCACATGCTACACTGTGATCATTGACCTTGTTACATCTTTTGGTAAGCTGTGAGTCAGCTTTGACTCCATCCTTTTCATAACCACCAATGCAACTTAGATCTTACCACAGGATTGTATTTCTGGGAAAAAGAATAGTGTGTTATTTTTGCATGTAAAACAAACCTGAAACTTTTAAAAAAAAGATGATTAACAAGTGTTAGCAAATAAGAATAGCTTTCTATTTCTTGGTTAGTCAACCAATGGCTCCACCTATTAGAAACTTTTTATGCTGCATATTTATCATACTGAATTTTTCCTTAGGCCACGAGCACTTGTTTCACCATTACATTTTAACTTAATATTTACAGAAAAAACCAAATGTCTTGTGAATTAATTATATTTGTTTTCTTTTTTGCAGTTAACATTGAAATGTCATTAAAAATCAGTGACAATGTTATGTTGCCTACAGCTTTGTTTTGAACCAATGAGGGGATATTGGGAAAAAACTAAAACCTCTTTCTGTCTATCTGGTTATTGCTACATTTTTATGTTGGTAAAACATGATTTCTTTTACTTTAATTTTGTTTTGAAATCAGGCACAATGAAGAAAACTCATTAATATTTGTGTAGCAATAAGTGCTCCAACATCCTAACCTACCAGTTTTGCTGGTACCATCTCTGTTATGAAAAGTGGAATCAAGGAGACTCTGACATTTAACTGTGGTTGCCTAGTAAGACGATAATATAGCATAATTAACTATAACCAGTTGCTGGTCTGGTGCACCAAATCCCAAATTATGTGTATTGTACATCTCCTATGTTCTTCTAACTTTTCATCTGAATCTTTGCCATTTCCCTAAAAGGATAGGTTTGAACCTTTTTTACCAGTGAAGTGGAAAACACCAGTAGACTGTAACCTTTATGGTTAGTCTATACTTGGCTCTTTTTCATTTCTTCCACCACCATAAAACTTTGTCATCTGACTTGGTGTACCAATTTTTCTTGATTGATGTTAAAGAGGGACGGAAGTACTCTAAGTGATTGGAAACTATTTTCAAACCCTTGGGGAGTTGTAGTCGTAACTAATGTCCTAAAGTGGCCCTGCTGTACCTAGATTTTAGAGACTCAGACAGAGGAACATGGAACTGCTGACTGGAAACATGGTATCCTTCAGGATTTTGAATAGGCCAGGCAGAATGATTACACTATAGATAAAAAGGTATTTGAAGCTATGTTTTTCAGGAAAAATGAGCTCAGTAACATATTCAAAATTTCACAGCCTGTTCTTTTATTTGTGCATTTTAATTACATCACATTCATCAGTCAGAATTGTGATGGTGGGTGTGTTTTGTGTTGGGTTTGGTGACACTGGAGCCTACGAGTATTTCTTTGAGGCCATGTACTGTGAAAAAACATGTAGATACGGAATTTAAATGGAAAAGACACACTTTTTTTAGGGGTTACTTTTGGCAGGTATGAAGCAGCTACTTGATCAAAATCTTGAAGTATCCACTTTTTACTGGTAAATCCCTGAAGTGATGCTTGTGTATGTCACTGAAAGAAAATAGAACATCCACTAATTTCACTTCGGCTACCTAGATGATCTCTTTAGTTTCTTTTTTGTTGTTTAAGGGCATATAATTTCTTATTTTTCCTAGATGTAGTTCAACAATTCTGTGTAAACAGAACTTGTTTTCTCTACCTTGCTGTGTTCTTGTCATATAATTAAAGGAGCAGGATTAAGAAACCATTCTGATCAAATGTAACTGCTAAGAAAAAAGAAGGAAAGAAGAAATCTATTTTGTCCTTTAATCAATAAATATACAAGTACACTTTAATAGAAACTTCAAACTGAAAGAAACCTAATTCATTGAGGTTGCTATTCCCTCTGCAATCCATATTTCCTTACAAGCTATGATTTATGACCAGTGAGGTTTTGCACAGGTTTTGTAAAAG
Organism: Urocynchramus pylzowi; assembly: GCA_013397555.1. NCBI lineage: Eukaryota > Metazoa > Chordata > Aves > Passeriformes > Fringillidae > Urocynchramus > Urocynchramus pylzowi. The sequence goes on from VZRH01003212.1 coordinate 199,794, forward strand.
AGACTCAAGATTTACACTGGCTTTGTGTATATATGCACAATACCTTTTTGTGATCTCATGTAGAGTGGTTTGCCACCAGCAATGTATTTGCATATGTAGTTGGTTATCAAGGCCTGCACATGCAGGTACAAACATGCACACAGAAAAAACACCTTGAATTATATTTGTTTCTTATATAGTCATAATTGAAGAAATGCCTTTAGAGTATAGACCTATCACACATCTTACAAGGGTGTCTTTAAGGGAAAGGAAAAAGATTAGATAGCAGTATAAATAATTTTTTTGCATATTTGACTTCTAATGCAGCTGAGCATTTCATAAGTCAGATACAGTACTGGTAAATTTCACATGCATTCCTGTTAATTTTAATCAAAATAAAAAGGCCAACAATGTAGTCTTTCTAGTAAAATAAAGTACAATTTGATTACTTTCTGCTAATGCATATTACCATTTAATTTGATTTTTAGGAAGAGGGAGATCTCTAATGGAAGGGAAATAGACTGTATAAATTAGGTGTACTCTCTTACATTTACCTCTGTTCGAGCAATTGTAAATATTGTTACTAGTGCCTAACAAAGAAATAACAATGCTTGAATTGTAAACAATATTGAGCACATATATAGGAAATGCACAAAACCTTTTTCAAATTTACAAAGTGCCTGAATCTCCTCACTGAGATACCTACCCAAAGTGTGCAATTGTTTATTGTAATAAATAAATAAAAATTAAAGGTCAGTCTGAAAGCTGTGGGGTCTAAAGATACAACCTATCCCACAAGAACAGAGTTCCCCAGTTCACGGAGATGTATTTTTTATATGGATCTTGTGAAAAGATTGTTTCAGATAAAATTCAAAAATGGTGTAATACTTTTGTAGCATGTGTACACAAAGCTCTTCCTTTAGGTGGGTGAAATTGCCTAGCCACACATCTCTGCTCTGTTCTTCATGTAAGATGCTTATGATGCTCTAATCATCACAGTTGCAACTTTGTGTATTGTCACTCATCTGATTACTAAAGATTGCAGTACTAGAGATTTTGCAGCACCTTGCAGTTTGCAGATAAAAAGTCCATAATCTTGAATCAGGATTTTAACAAAGAAGCATTTGTGTAGTTCATATGGGAAGTGGCTTAGAACTGCACACAGAAGTTAAGCTTATTACTGTACTTGATAATGGAGCTACTGACAGTTCTTTTGTTGAATGAGAGTAGGTGCACATCAGATTGTGAAAGATGGAAAGCCTTGGTTTTTTGTTGGTGTTTTTTTTTTTTGTTTTGTTTTGTTTTGTTTTTTGTTGACATAGACTTTAAATTTTGAAGATCTGCTGATATCACACAGAGAATAAAAGCAAAAGAATTCAAAATAAAACAAATCAGTCACAGCAATTACATGTGCAGCTATGGTTTGGGGAAAAAAATCCTTGGATTTTTTGCTGTCAGCTGGAACCTTGATCAGTTTAGGAACTCAGAAAATGTTTTCTCTCTTCTTTTCAAAGTTTTAATTGATTATGTAAAACATTTTCAGATTCTGCAATGCTGAATACAGAGTTTATAGTACCTTTCAACTCTCTTGATAGTGTCAAGGCAACCTTGATCTGTTCTGGAGACAGCAGCCTTCACTGTTACATTTCATAAAGCTTGGAAAAAAAAAAGAAAAATCCAAGTGTTAACTCTGGCTGTTGCAAATTCTGGATATGTATTGCTGAAATAAGTCACTTTGTATGAGGAATACTACTGTAGATGCCTTCTTACCTACACCTGTCCTCTTTTCACTTTCCTAGTATTTTCCTAAGTGCAATATGGGTATTTTCAACCTTGTTCAAAGTTAATAGGCAAACCACTTTTTCTGAGAGAATCCAAGCAAGACAGCAGGCTCACCTAATAATAGGTAGTGGTGGCCTTTGGGAATAAAGGAGATGAGAGTTCCAAGGGTTTGGTCATGCCCGTAGTTTGACTGGCCCACATGGAGTTAGGATGTAGTTTCAGCAAGAGGAATGTGGGCTGTGACATGGGTAGATGGGGAACTATGAGGTGAGGCACTCAAAAAACTTACAGAATACAGGATCCACAGAATCACAGAATAATGAGGTTGGAAGAGACCTCTAAGATCATAGAGTCCAACCTATGCCCTAACACTTCAACTAGACTATAGCACCAAGTGCCTTGTCCAGTCTTTTTTTCAATACATCCAGAGATGGTGACTCTACCACCTCCCTGAGAAGAGCATTCCAGTACTTTATTATTCTTTTGTTGAAAAACTTTTTCCTAATATCCAAATTATATCTTCCCTGACATAGCTTGAGACTGTCCTCTTGTTCTGTCAGTTGCTTGCTGGAGGAGACCGACCCTTACTTGTCTACAACCTCCCTTCAGGAAGTTGTAGAGAGCAATGAGGTCACCTCTCAGCCTCCTCTTCTCCAGGCTGAACAACCCCAGTTCCTTCAAACGTTCCTCACAGGGCTTGTGTTCCAAGCCCCTCACCAGCCTCGTTGCCCTCCTCTGGACATGCTCAAGCATCTCAGCGTCCTTTCTAAACTGAGGGGGACAGAACTGCACACAATACTCAAGATGTGGCCTCGCCAGTGCCAAGAACAGTTCTCCCTGCTCCTGCTGGCCACA
>VZRH01003213.1:8683-78441 GCA_013397555.1 Urocynchramus pylzowi
TTTTTTTTTTTTTTTGCAAACTGGTATTTAGCATAATTCTGCCCTGATCTTCTCTATTTCTCTAGCTGCATCTGTACAAGGTCTTCATCTAGTGTTCATCAATACTGTGACTGTCTAAGTAAGGGAGGCAGGTATTATCCAATGTTTTGAGAGCAAGCTATTTAAAGTTCCTGACATACCTTTGATGTCTATAAGCTTTCTGTCAGAATGCAAACTAAGTAATCAGGTGTCCTTTACCATGCTAGAAATTCTTGAATTTGTGTCACAAAATTAAGCTCTAAAATCTCATATATGTTTGATGAGAACTGCTCATGTTGTAAATTGCTTGTGGATGTATCAAACCCAGAACTTGGCACACCAGTCTGTCTAAATCCTGCAGGTAACCTTGCTCTGCAAAAAATTTACCAGAATAAACATTTGATGTGTTAAGGAACAAAGAAATATAGGAAATTTAGAACTGAGTAAGCACTGTAAAAGGAATGGAATGATCTGAAATTTATTTGGATCCAGGGTTTTAATGTAGGTTTATATAATCATAATAATAACAAAATAATAATAATTGCACTGTATCATGTCATTAAAATGGATCAATTTAATGATGTATTGAGTTGTAGCAGGTAATTAATGGCTTGCTGCTACTTTCTTGTTTAGGAGATATTAATGTTATAATTCACACTAAAATAATTTGAAGATAGAATGAATAAAAGAGCAAGTATGCATTTTTATCCCTTTGGATTATCACATAATTTAGAAGAAAGTGACACATGAAGAAAGTAATCAGCAGAGACAACATATTGTTTTAAAGCAGTCATGCACTTACAAATAAATAGAGAAGTTCATTTTGAAGGCCCTTCTGATGAAATAAACCCAGATGTCTGAGGCTTCTTTAATAGGAGATGTTTATGTTCTTATGATACTGTTAACTTCAATAGTGGGAAATCTCTTGAAAGACAAGTGGCTGTCAAACCCTGCTGTGAATCCCACAGTGACTTTTCTCAGAAAATTGTTTACTGTTAGTGGGATCCAAAACACAGAGATTTTCATGGAGACTGACAGATACTATCATTTTTTGGTCACTGCTAAAACAGCAAGACCAATTCATTTCAGTAAAGAGAGTCAGGGGAGACATTTCCTTAGAAAATTATAATCTCCCCATAGAGGAGCAAGTTCACATACAGAGATATGGCTGGAGGCTGCTGTAAAACCCAAGTCTGTTGTGTTGGTATTTAAATTATTTATGAGAATGGAAATGTTAACTTTTTATGTAAATAAAAGAGATGAGAAGTACTTACAAAGCAAATGATGTTAATACTCCTGCTCTTCACCCATCACTTTTACTCTCAGAATGACTTTGTCAGAGTCTTTTGAATCAATAGGAGCTTTGCCAAAAACATTAGCAGTGATTGGACCAGATCTGTAGCCTTTATAATATATTTCACAGAAAATGAGTTACAAAAAACATATTGAAACAGTTTTACTGTTTCTTTAGGAAGAAATGAAAGCTTTTTTTAGGAACAAATCAAACTCAAACCTTTTGAAATTGTGCACATCTCTCTCTGAGGTTCACTGGCAGGTAGAGACCCTAAATGATTTATGTTCACAGTTAGATACTTAGTCATTTAAATAAATGGATCTGTGCACACAGCCTACCAGAACTTTAAAATATGCATATATGATTTAGGCAGCTCTAAAATGAACTGGCAAACCAGGATGTAACCCTTCTTTAGTATGGCCTTTGCAGCATGTGATTTATTCATTTACAGAAGAGCTGCAATAGGCAATTAATATTGTTAGGCCTGGAGATACAATAAAACTCCTATAAAGTGGTGGTTATAACATTTTAGACCTCTCAGGCTGAATGAAAGAGTGAATAACTGGTCCTCCCTTTTTGAAGTAGCTTAAACAACACAACAGTGTCTTAAACGATGAACCTGCTCAGGAGCCCTGACTTCTGCCAGCTCTGCTGTGGTGTGGCTGCAACAAATGTGCCAAAGTGCTGGTTTTGGATTGCTGTGAGCATGCTGCATGCAAGGAAACATGCATGAATACCAGAGACTTCAGCCACATCTGGAGAGGATTTTTGGTGTGAACCTGAGAAAAAAAAAGGTAATTAAGAGAGATATTAGTTAGGATGCTGATGGAAATTGGACTTACATTCGTGAGTAAAACAATATTTCTCTGTTGTTTTAATTATGCTATTTTTTTTTCCCTAAGAAAAGCCTGATGTGGAAAAAAATTTTTATCTTAACAGCAATGCTTCCTCTTACAGACACATTCCATAAAACTTACACTTCATTTTTTTTGGTTCTCATATGGTAAAAAATTGGTGTTAATTATGTCCTCAGAACGTGTCTGCTAAATTACCACAAAAATGAATCACCACAAAAATGAAGAGGGGCTGATTCTGGTCTTATGTTTTCTGTTGTGCTTTATCCCTAATAATGTACTCAATTAATTGTTCTACTAATAGAGGGGAATCTCTGCTATCAGGATTTACTTGCCAGGAAAAAAACATGAGTTCACTTACAGATCCAATAGAGACCAGTTATTTGATAAGGAAGAATCTCCTACAAGTCTAAGTAACAATTTTCTCTGCCAATGCCAGCTTGAGAAAGCCCAGACTTTTCTCCTCGTTACCTCAGACAATTCTTTGACCCTCAACTGCACCATCCTTTGGTGTGGTGCAAGTGCTTGTGTGGCTGTGTGGTTGGAGTTATAGCAGGAATCTAACAGATGAAAATTCCCCCATTTTTGTTTTCTTAGCAGTTTTGCTGTTCATTAGGTTCTATTAGCACACAATTTTTAGGCTGACCTGACCAGCTCTTCAGCAGCAAGTGGTAATTAGAGCCTGTGGTGAAGCAATGAATCCACTGAAACCCCTCCTGGGCTGTGCAGTTGCACCAGGGGGTAGAAGGGATCCACTAAACAAAATTCTCTGCAGTGAGCAATGTATTTTGGAATGTGGGTAACTTAGGAAGAGTAACTGCTTTGAAAATCACTTTGGAAAGGATCCTTTTTTTTTTTTNTTTTCCAGTCAGAATGCTGTCTGTTTTACAAAGGTACAACACTACAGTGTGGCTAATCATACCTCACTGTTTACAAGGCTCCTCTGACTGCTTTGAAAAGTGAAGGCAGGTAATTTTTCTCTGTGCTTGCCCATTAACCTACACATGTACCATAATCCAGAGACCTTGTATAGTAGGCTTTGTAAATTTAGTGTCTGATTTGTGTCCTTTACTGTGAAACATGTTACTGTTTCATATTGCAGCCTCAAATTCAGATAGAGCTGACCATCAATTATTCATGGAAAGGTTAAGCTTAGTTGCAGATGAACTTGGACAGTTGATGCAGAGAACCTCCATCTGCCTTCCTGTACAGGGTCTCTGAATTTAATGTGTCACCTGACCTGATTCAGAGACATTCTATCTGCTTTTGGGAGATGCTGCACTTCAGTTAGGAAGCTCAGGCACAGAATTTTTAAATCCTGGTGTAATTTTGCTGGGATGCAGGTTTCTTACTTCTTTACCTCAGCAGATACAACCACAGTGTTTTGTTCTGGATCAGGCAGACAGAATAATCTCTGTTAGAATCACATCTGCTCCAAGGGCAAAAGTTCCCCCAACTCTCTTACCTTCCTTTTCTTCAGTAAAATTATACATTATAACTGAATTTTCATTTTCTCCGTGTTTTTGCATTTTTAACATGTCCTTGTTACTTCAGTCCCCAAGTATGAACTGCAAGAATTCTTCTCTCTTGATTGGAAAATAAGGGGAGACAAGGATGTTTCTGATGTCTTGACTTCCATTTACACAGTTCACACTAAAATATGGTCTACAAAGACCAGAGTATTTTTGGAGCACAGGTTTGGGTGGCTGCCTTTATATCATAGACGGTCCTCTGCTTTATTCAATTCCCAAATGCATTTTAAAAAGAGAAAGAGGGAAGAAAAAAAAACCAAAAAAACCCCCAAATTTCATTATGTGTGTTATACATATCACTGCATCATTAAGAAAAGAAATAATATTTCTACATATGAAACAAAAATAAGGAGACGACCTTTTAGGCTTAGCCATTTTAATTACCCTGGGTAAATGCTGTATATTTCATCAACACATCTGTCTAAAGTCTCTTTATAAAAAGCAGAATTTATTTATTATTTTGATAAAAAGCCCTTATCAATTAAGAAAACAGACACACAAATTACTTCTTGGAAAGATACAACTAGTCATCAATTTTTTTATGGTATCACAAGAGCTCAGGGTTATGCCCTGCGCCGTCTTCCTTTCCTAGGTTCAATAAAATAAGGAAGTATCAAGGAACATTTTAAGGCAGTGACTACCAAGACAGTTAGGATATAACAGCAGTTTCATTTATTAAATTAGTGATCCAAACAATTTATTCTTGAAGGAAAAAAAAGACCCCATTGCCTGTATGAGTCTGAAAGAATAGAAATTGAGGCTTTCTTTCTGTATTTTCTTTAAAACCATTCTGCTTCCAGGAGACCAGATTTGCCCCTCTGTCTGCAGATCCATCCACTCAGCTGTGGGGTCAGGAGGGCAATGCCACCACAGCTCAAACCAATTTTACCTGAGCTGGGAAAATGAATTCTCTGCAGGGAAATGTGCTCCCTTACACTACAAGGAAGAACCATGAACTGCCCATTGGTTCATGTTTCTCCTATATGTGTGAATCACACAATCATAATCAAACATTTTTGTCTTTAAAACTCTGGGACATCACTGTATAACAAAAACTTAAAAGGGGATGAGAGGGTTATTGTAGACCCAGTTTGCCAGAACTGGATTAATAATTTATTCTTTGAATTTTCCTCACTTTTCTTTCTGCAAATTGCCTGCAAACAGTTCATTTAGTATAATTTCATTTAGTATTATTCAAAATTATTTGTTGAATAATTTTTGCAGTTAATACCTGATCTCCATATCCTTCATGAGCAGTTCAATAGCAATTCCTGTTCAACATTCAGGCTGCCTCAGCTAATTACTGTGGGATATGCAAGCACCCTCTACCGTGAGCCGAGCTGATCAAGTGTTACTCAACATGCTTTAAGACTGTTCCTCCTGGATGATAAAGACTTCCTCACACATGAAGAACATTAATTTATTTAAATATAAATAAAATCCAGACTAGAAGCTTTAGAGATAAAAAGTGGTAAAAGGATGAAAGCTAAAATTTTCTTTTAAGCTATGGACAGATTGAATGATAGACATAAAGCATTAGTATTCAATGGCCACCTTTAGGACAAAATCCATGGACCTACACTTCTCTTTCAGTCCTGTTTACTTGTATTTATAATGTCCTCTGACAAATCTTGAGAATATCCTGCCCTTGAGTCCCATTTGGTGCTGTTTAGTATAGGCCTTGCTATCCATAGCTAGGACTCCATTCAGGATAATCTCTCTCACATACTTTGTTGGTCTCTGTGGACAGCAGGGTTGTCCTGATGGCCACTCCCACGTATTTCACTTGCAGCACCTCCTGCATTGTTTAATTTCCCAGGTTCTGACTCAAACTTACCAATTCCTACTCCATTGCTTGTGAGGTAAGGCCTGCAGTAAATCCTAACAGTCTTTTATCCTCTCCTATCTTGCCATAAATCCTTTTTCTTTTGGGATTAACAAATTTGGACGTTCCTAGTAATGCCAATTCAGAGTTTTGCTGTGAGAATTGCTCCTGTAGCCTATCCTGTTTCCTCCTTCCACTGGCTCTGCTTTCTGGCTCATTAAGCACAAGTAATGGTCCTTCATGGCTGGCTTCTGCTCCACCTATCATTTCTCAGTCATTTGGATGGACTGTGGTGCCAGCCTCCTTCAACAATTCTGATAAATCTTTAAAACAATGTTCTTCATCTTGTGTTGTTTAACGCTGCTTTCTCCTAAATCTAGGGAGGAGTTTCCCTTTATTACCTAAAAAACTAAGTCTTCATCATCCTGCAGAACTATTCTTTATAGATGTGTTATGATCATTATCAATTGTTTGAATAGTTTTCCATCCTCATTCTTTTTTCACTTGCTTTTTCTTATATTAAGATAGAAAACTGTGGGAGCCAGAGTTAGTTCTCTATTCAAACACTATTCACATATTCCAAAGCTGGGACTCCTTGCTTGGAGTCAGAGAGGTGGGGGAAAAAAGTGGTTTTACTTACACAGAAAGCAAGCTGTTATTTAATTTAATTTTCAATGATCTCCAAGAAGATATTGTGAAATTTTAATTGATACTACTTTGTCAATTATGTAAGTTCAAGAGGCTTCTAGACCCCACGAAAATAAAGTGGAAAATTGAGTGATTCAGTCAGCAGATGACAATACAAAAAAATCATTTTAGAAGTGATGACACACCTGTCTGGACTTCTCACAGTTGATTTCTGAATGAAATAAAACTAGCTTGGAAAAGGATTCAGGTCTCCAAATAAGAGCTGATTAGCAGTCTGATCTGGTACTGAAATCCCCAGTTTCCTGTGTGTAATTGCCTTTCAAATGTTCAAATGCTGAAGGTTGAAAAGTAGCATGCTGTGCTCATAGAGATCAGTGTTTGCAATGAATATACACATATCTCAAATAACTTGGTTTATTGCCATTTCACCCACATACAAAATTCATAATGAGAGCAAGACATAGGTTATTAAGTGTGACAGAACAATGTATATATTAATATTAATGAGACTATATTTGCCTTGACCTTAGAGCCTTACAGCATTAATTGCATTTCAGAGTCTTTGGTTTTCATATATATATGTATGTAAGAAAGCTATGGGTGGTCACACTTTTACCACTCTTTAGTTATTTATAGTCAAAATGTCCATAGCCAATTGAAAGAAATAGGATTTTTTTCCAATTATCATAAAACACTGATTTTTAATTTTTGAATAAAGGGACTCATGTTTAGTCTTGAAGGAGTGTAGAGGGAACACAGACATTTACCTCTAAAGAAACTTTTCCCTTTATTCTGCCTCTGATTACCATATTGCCAAGTTTTGCAAAGTTCAGTCTATTTCCTTTTATGAGCTTCCATGTTTTTAAGTGTTCTCTATTTGTTACAATGCCCTAAGCATACAGCTATTAAATATCAACAATAAAAGTGCTCATTTTACAGAATGTACAAAACTCTTCTCTTGAAGGGACACAGGTTACCATCTTTTAACCTATAAAATTCAGGTGGTTTTTTTTGTTTTTTTGTTTTTTGTTTTTTGTTTTTTTTTCTCAAGAATCTGTGGTTGTACCTTGATTTTGTGCATTTTTTGCTTCTGTGGAAAGCTCTGGCTGACTTTCATCACCCCCTGTGGAGAGGATGTTATTGCTATGATTATTTGTTTTGCCATAAGTGGTTCAAACACTGTGTACACAGCAGTCCAAAGACAGAATGTGCCAAGCTAGAGTCTGTTATGAATTTATATAGTTACCTAAGTTTGCTTATCTGCAGGATCATCAATTTAATTAAAAAGAATTCACCTAAATCTTGATTGCTCTTCTAGCTTTCTAGACCATCAGATAAAGTTTGTGTCTTTATAAATTAATATTAATGGTTATGAATTTAAGTGATGTTTATAACTCATTACTGTATTTCAAAGTTAATAATAATTTTTGAATAATTTTGTCCATAAATTTGTATTGTAAGCTCACTTTGCTTCGAGATCTTCTATTCTGACATGTGAAACATGAAGTAGATATGGGTCAGACATATCATTTTGGTCTCAGTCTTCACTCAGTCTCATTCCATATTGCCTACTGCATCTCACCTTTGAGGATCACAAAATTAGCTTCTCAAGCCAATTTGATCATAAATCAGAGTGCTCTAATTGATATTTAAAACATTATGGATATTCCAAATTGCTAGATTAGTGTCAGCAAGATATTTAATAATATCCAATATTGCTATGAATCTTATGTTACTCAAAGAGATAATTTACTTTGAAAACCTCATACTGAACCTAGTTTTATTGCAAACCAATAATTCACCCAAAAGTCAAATTTTTGTAATTTAGAATTTATCACTGACTCCAGGAAATCTGCTTAACAGGAAACAGGAAAAGAACATCTCCAAGGAGGTGAGGAGACTGAAACACCACATGACATGAAAAAAGCAGAGGAGGATTTAGATAACAGGTTGAAGTGGACTGAAGGAAAGACCAAAGGAATTGGGACAGGGCTGCAGCCTGAGGTCAAAGAACCGCTAAAGCAGTGTGTCAAACAGAAATGAAGGTAAACAGTTAGAAGTGCAAAGCCAAATTTAAAAAAAAAAAAAACAAAAACAAACCCCTTTTTCCTTCAATTAGTATTTGACCCTAATTCTAAGCAGTTCTGAAGAGTTCTTGTGGATGAATATTTTGAAAATACAAAATGCGTATAAGAGCTTGACTGCCAATCTTAGATTTTCCAGATAAGCAGGAGTTCATGCTACCTGTATGTGATGTTGGATATCACACATGCCTTTCTCATGAATATTCTTTATCTAAGAACAAAATATAATTAACCATTTGATACCATTTAACAATAAATATGCCATATCTTCCACTACTCCTTTTCTGGGTTTTTTTTTTTTTTTCAGTCATCTGGTAGTCACAGATACTAGATTGCTTAAGTATTTCTAAATTCTTTTAGAGTTGTGATAATAGATAAATGTACAAGAATGGTTCTTCTATGCATGATTGAGTGATTAAACCATATGCTGTGGGCCATCAGTCCAATTGTCCTAGTCACAATTTTTTCCTCTGCTACTACAGCAGTACTGGCTATTATATTACCCAGGCACATCCATAAGATACTGTAGATACTATAGAAATCTATAAGATTTCCATTTCACTTCCCAATAGGCTAAGCATGGAAATGGCTTACACTTTCTTTATGAGGTAAGAAACCAGGCAGTGAAAGGAAAGAAATTCCCATCAAAAATAATCTTGCATTCTCTACTATTTGCTAAATCCTTGCATCAAGATCTGTATCCAGTTTCTGCCTTGTTGTTTTGTTCTTTTTAGCTTTTCTTGGAAATGTCATTTCTTAGAACAGGAGTTCTTATCCTAGAGACAGATTATTTATTTACATGGTGTCTAGCTATGGAAGCAAAATGTTAAGAAATGCTTAGTCTGTTTGACATGCTACTTCATTTCACCACAGCAACAATCTTTTTTACCTAACCTATCTTTTTTTTCAAAAATAAAGCATTAGACTTCTAACCTCAAAATTGCATGTGGCCATCCGTTGCCAGAAGGGGTTTTGAGGGAAACTGTCGGTTATGAATGAGGTAAGGAAAAAAAAACATTTGAAAACTTGTTAGTGAATCACTTGAGGGTAAAAGAGGCATTGTAGAGAATATAAAAGAATCATCCCAGGTCCCAGTTTTCCACTGTTTAGAGGAACATCAGCTCACTGCTATGTCAATTTGACTGTGATTATAATGAGATGGCTTTTCCCTTTCTGGACAGGTATGGAAGTGTGAAGGTTTTCTTGTGTTATTTGAGGTGAGTGATATGTTTTCTGCTCTTCAAACTATGGGGTTTTGAGTGTTTCAGAAGAAGTAATAGGAACTGTTCCATAATTCTAGAATTTGTGTCCAATAATTGAAATTTTGTAGACTTGTTTATTTATTTTAACAGTACTGCCTCAAAATCAACCCAGAAGACAATGGGAGGAAGGTTTCATTCATTTTATTGGGAGTGGGCAAGGGTCAGTTTTTTATGTCTTAAAGTGTCATATGTCCCTCACTATTCTCTCCTTCCTATTAATTTGTATGGACAATCACAGAATAAATGAAATCTTGTCTGGTATTTATGTGCCACTTTTAGGTTGTAGATTTTCTGTTTGACCCAGAAAAAAACAGGATTGTATGTCTTTCTCCTTTTCCCACTACTAAGTAAGGAACAATTCTTCTCAGGGGTATAGAAATTTATACAAATGATTGTGAGCTCCTTTCAGCCTTGCAGTGCTGAAAGCCATGGTAATGCCTAAGCAGAAGGATATGAAATATCAGTATTATTTCACTCTTTCCATTGATGTGATTGTCTACATTTATTTTGCACGTTTCAAAGTAATGATCATAAGAATATTGTTTATTAGTTGTTTTCCAAAATAAGTCTATAGGCCAAATGCTGTAGAAATGTAGATGCTGGACACTGATGGAAAATTAAACTATTATTTTGCTGCTTAGATAATCATAATTCTCATGGTTTGATCAGCCCCATATTATTATTGCAACATTTCATAGTATTTTCAGTTTAATGTTTCTGTTTTATGCATCTAATTTAATTCTTTCATAATTGATATGAGATGTGCATATCTTGTGAAGTGCTGTGGGATGTGTAACATGAAAGGTTCTGTACAGGAACAACTGTTTTTCTTATTAGAATGAACTGCAACACGACAGATTAAACATTCAATTAAACAGGAAATTTACCCATGTAAAAAGCTCACAGAAAGGAGCTTAACAATGTTCACTTTTATGAGGTACTAAAGTTTTTGGAACCCATTATTTTGAAAGTCCATCTACTTTGCTTACAGGTAAAATAATGACTCAGTTGTTTCAGAAAAGGGGGCAAGTATTATTTACATAAAAATCCACTGTAAAAATCTGGGTACTATTTCTTTCCAAGGCTTAAAATACTTTGGTGAGAGAAATGAAAATACTCATAAAAGGCAACCACAGTATGTTATAAACCACCTTTATGGTTCATTATAGATTTGGTTTAATGCTGTTGGATTAACACTAAAGGTTAATGTTTGCATAAAATATGCATGATTAGTTTAATACTGTGGAACTGTGATCAGGTTCTCTAATGTTATGAAAAGGAGTGACATGATACATGGTTAGGGCTGACACAAATGGAAGTGTGATATATTTCCAACAAAACTGGTCAAGGGTATTTTCAAAATCCTCCCTTATGTGATAACACTTCAAAGCCAATCTGTACCAATGGGAGATTTTGTGTTCAGCTCTCATAATTAAACTGTTTTCTGGCTGCAGGAATTGCATGCATTTCTAATTTGCAGTGTAGGCAAAGTGCTTGGAGAATGATACGTTCAGATTTTCTTCTTGCATTTTTTGAGCCTTAGGTATTATGTGGAGTGTTTTTGTTTTAAGCATTGATTATCTTTGTTATGCTTTATTGCCAGGAGAATGATAGTATTTTTTATGCATAGACTAACTGGCAGATTTCACTTATTGCTTTTGTAGAAGTGTCTGCCTGAGCTCTTCACATACCAACAAATGATTTATAAATTTATGATTTATTTTTTCTATCTTGATCATGCCTCAGAGATAATTACAGTTAGGCATTCTTTCATGCTGCCAGGGAAGAACAGTGTATTTAGCATGTATTTGGATAAATATCAGCCATAAATCTTGAATAGGCCATGAACTTTTTGCTGCTGTCAAGGGTCTGGAGAGCAGATAATGAGAAAAGCCTATGGGCTCTCATAAGGTAGGGAAACAACACAGTAATCATCAGGACATATGGACACAGCTACAAGGACATGTACATATTTATATGTACATATTTAAAATGTACATTGCTTTATATGGTTATGTATTGCATAAGGCTTGGAGCAGGTTTTGTTTGGTACACCTATGGGTATGAATATTCAACAGAGAAGTTCGAGCAAGACTTTTGTACAACCTCTAAATGAATCATGATTCATATCAAAACCCGTACTCACAATGATGAGTAGTGATTAAAAAAAAATTACTACACTCCCCTGCCTTACTTTTTTTGGGTTTTTTGTTTGTTTTTGGAGGATTTTTTGTTTAACACAGATTTTTTTAGACATCAAATTTGTACAACAGATAATGTGGCCACAAGAAGATGTGGATGGAAAAAAGTGGTAGTTTATGAGAATAGTAGGACAGTCAAGATCTTCAAAGGCCTTGACTTGTCCCTGCTGTCATTTGTGCAGTATGCAACTACAGCCTTTAGTAGGGTGGGTGGCTCCTTTCATGCTTAAAAGTGAACAGTTTGGTGTAAATGGGACTGCAGAATCAGGAGTAGAACTCCTTCTTCAGTGTTTTTCAAATCTTTATATGTAGGCCTGATGTAGGCATGCTTCTTTAAGCACGGCAAAAGGCTGCATACCACTGTTGTCATTATTGTCTGCCACAGGTCAGGATCCTTTTTCAGAGAACTGGACTATCTGGTGAACTTATTTTGTACAAAGTTCTGGGACTCCCTGTCAAGGTCAGAGCAGAGCCCTTCACCCAGCTTTGATCTAGCAAATCAACAACATCATGGCTGCTTCCAAGAACAATAAAATCTTTATGAAGACAGCCTTATATCACTTCACACTTGGAATTACAGCCTAGAAAACTGGCATTTGAATAGGCAATAAGCCAAAAAAACCCAGTCTAAAACTATGGACAGGTTTTTAATGGGCACTTCCGTTGGTGTTGTTTATTCATTATGCATTTGTTATGTATCCACAGTCCCTAGAGACCAAGAAATTTAAAGACTGAATATTCACGTCTCCTTTTTACCTAGGCTTGGTTCTGTAAAAGTTAAAAAGCACAAGTGCAAATTCACTGAAAATGGATTTTATGGAGATCTTGTTTTAGAGGCTCACTCATGTTTACAATGAGTTCTTCAACCTCGAAATTGCTAATTTGTTTTGATTACCAAAATATGGAATCAAACATTTGTGCAACATTTATTAAGGCCTGCAAAATGCAGACAGCTCATGGTATATCAGCAGTCATGCATTTGTGGGAGATGAGGTAACATTCCTTTGCTAAGTGATATCAATCTTAATGTAATTAGTTTTAACAGCATGCCCTTCATTATTTTTTCTATTTTTACCACAGTTATCTTCATTTTCTCTACATTCAGCAATATCTCTTCATCTGCTAGACTGACAAGAACTTTCTCAAAGACAAACAATGCTAATGAACCAGAGACGTGTCTCAATCAATGTCTTTCTTTCCCCATCTTGATGGGAATCGAATATAGCTGCTAATTTTGTATTAGGGTCCTTTTTTTTTTTTCCTTCCTCCATTCTTGGCCTTGGAGACATGGAAGGAAAGTGGTTTCAGCACTTATCAAATACCTTTTTATCAGACTGACTGGGGAGCATTCAGTGACATGGTTGATCACTCCCAGGAGGCACAGTTTCAGCCAGAACAAGCTGACAAAGGTCACTGAAAAACAATTCACTCAGATTATGCTGGAACACAAAGTCATATGGACCTAAATCACATGTCCATAAAAGCTGGGCTACCAAGTTTAACTCTCTGTGATCTTAAGTTTAAATATTGTTACATTCTGAGAACAGCAGCTGGTACGAGTCATAGGTAGGCTTGAAAATTATTCTGCAAAGAGTCACTGAATCCACATAAATTGTATTTATATGAGAATTTCATGAGCTCAGCTGTTGTTGTTGCCTGACTGCAAAGTCTTAATTAACCAATGCATCACCTTACCTGAGACAGCAATGCAAAGTACCCTCCTATTATATTCAGTATACACTATTTCACTATTTCACATAACAATGTCCCTATCATTAAAAGGGACAAATTAAATATGCTGGACAAGACAAAGTTTTAGGTGCTGAATCTTCTGCTGCAGTTTTATGACTTGGAAAAAGCAACACATTTTTAAAAATTCTACTTTTCTCTTCATATTGTATTAGAAATAAATAATTCATAGCAAGTTTGGTATATAAAATTAGAATATTTATTGCATTGATATAATGTTAAGAATTTAGTGCCTGCTTGACCTTAATTTTATTTTATTGTTTGAAGATCTGTGGTGACTTGCAGAGGGTGTAAATCAAGTGTCATTTTCAAGTATGGCCACTCCTGTCCATGCTGAGCATTTAATGGTGAGTTTCTTCATTTGCTGAACCAATTCATTGCACCATGAAATGGAATAACCAGAAGGAGTCAGGCCTGAAGTGAGGCTGCCCCAGAGCCTGGGAGAGGTGACCTGATGGAACACAGTCACTAGAAAGCATAACATCACCTCACAAGTCAATGGTAAAAGTCACACAAAACGGAATTGAAATCATACTTACCAGGTGACCTTCAAAGTGTTGTTCTAACTATTCTTTTAGGAGGGGAAAGCATTAAAATAAAATCCCAAAACTCAAAAAAAAAAATCCACAAAAGAAAAAAAAATCTTATTTGTTGGGTGTATCTTAGGCAAATGGGAAGGAATTGAGAAGACCCTCAAGAGTTAAAGATGACAGAGAAATAGGAAATATCCACTTCCAGATGGAAATAGAAGAACATTAGTAGCATAAAAAGAAATTTTGATGTTGCTTCTATTGTCTGTTTACATGGAAGTGGAACATATTACAGGAGGATTATGCATTAGTTTCTCCTCTGTTAGTAAACAAAGGATATATGAATCAACTTCTGCTAAGGACATAAATAGTTTTTCAACCATCACAGCAATTTTCACTAAATAAAATCAAACCCACAGAACACTAAAGGAGATAACTGGGACGAACCTTAGTCTTCTCTCACTAACAATAATTCCTGAAGTACTGAGAAAATTTGGAAAAATGAAAGAATATGAATTTTGTGCTAATATTGCAAGCAATTAGAGATGCCAAGGCAAGTGTTTGGAACGGGTTTTCTTTGACCTAAATGTCATGACAAAAAAAAAAAAAAAAAAAAAAAAAAAAAAAAAAAAAAAAAAAAAAAAAAAAAGTAGGGGAAAATTCATAGAAGATTCAGTAAGCAGTAGCAGAATGTTGATTTAATTACTGTAATTCAACATAGTTTTGTGAAAAAGGTCATGTTGAAAAAGCTTGTAGATAAAGCTGTAAGAGTTTTAATTAAGTTCTGTCTGATAAGCTGGTACAGCTATGTTAGTTCTATACAATAGCTAACAACAATGTATGAAATACAATAAATATTAATGTATAATGTTCTGGATATCTGATTGACTTCTCATGTAATTATGTCATGGAGAAAAGTATTTTCATTTTTAAAATAATTATCTGGCGATCTAATGAACACCTTTAATTTCAGTGTGGAAGAAATAAAACTATAGGTGATAAAATCTGGGGATGAAAAATATTTTCAAGAAAAACAAATGTAATGAAAATGCAAGTAGTTTTGCAGATGCTCATTTGACAGCTGAGCCTAGAGGATTCTAGTGCAAGAAGGGCCTAAGTCATCTGAAGTGGGATTTTAACTGTGTTTATTGATGCTCACATGCTCCCTCCTGATTATGGCCAATGGAGTCAGCAAGGTCTAGGAAATGCTTCCTCAGTGTGACAAGACATGAGAATCAATTTTCTTAGTAGAAGCAGTTTTTGCTGCTTAAAATATCCTAAGACATGGTACATCTGCCTTATATGTGGGCTTTAACAATTGTTTAGCTCATGGATATATCAACAGAAGATTCTGGGGTAGGCCTGTGGGCATGTGTGTATTTGTGCAGCTTTTTTTTTTTTTTCATTTTTGAAAAAGTCTGGGAATGAGGTTGATTAGGGCCTGGACTACATTTAGCACTGACCTTGACTAAGTCACTAGTGTCTTAATTTCCTAGGTGGGTAAGAAGAGGAAGGAAGTAAAAGAAAATATGAAAACAAAGCAGAAAGGCTTAAAACTCAGTCTAAGCTAATTTTTTTTTTTCCTGAATGCTTGAGGGTTGTTGAGAGTAAATGTTTGTATAAGCTAGAAATGGAAACTCAGAGCTCTACAAGGCTGTGGCACTTTCAAAACATGTGCAGTCTCCAGAGCTCAGTAATGGTTGTTCAGTAGCAGGAAACCAGAGAGACGTTCAATGATCTCCTGAGGGTGTCCAAAAAACCAGGCCTGCTGAGCAGACTGTAACATCTTCTCAAGTTTATGCAAAACAGACATATGTTTACACTGTTGGTTGTTTTGAAATGTCTTTTTTTCCAGCATATACTTTGTTCTCAGTGCTTAAATAAACAATGCTTTGGCTCAGAGAAGGCTCGTTTGTTGCTGAGTGTCTCCAGTTGCCGACTCTCAAAGGAAAGAAGCTCTGCTGCCAACTCCAGCCACAGGTGATAAATAAACCAGGAGGCAAGAGAGTGTGACCCACCAGCAGGGGACCATGCAGCAGAAAAAAACCACAAACAAAAGGGAAAGTAGAAGAGCGAAGGTGCTGATAATTTAGCCTTGTAGTCAGAACAACTTTTTTACAATGTGCTTCTAAGACCCAGTGGAGAAATGGACATACATAACTTCTATATAAAAACGTGACTGTAGATGCAAATCACCTTATAACTGAGTATGTAGCAAGTCAGATAATTTATTTTCAGCTTAAATAATATATGTTTTTAATGTAAGAAAAACATATATTTTTCATTTGGGGGAAACTGGATACATGGTGGATCTAGATGCAGTTTTCCTGTAAGCAGTTTGAGGTGGTTTGCATTAAACATGATTTCTAGGCCAAGGTCCCCAGAAATGCTATGTACTCATAGATTCGAATGGAATCAGTTCCTAAAGTACATCAGCTGTATTTTGTACCTTTATATCTTGTAACAGAAGTGGAGGATTTAACATCCCACATATGTCTCTAATTTGCTGAAGAAATTAATTAGTGCATTACACTTGTGTAATAAGTTTTGATGTTTTGCAGTTGTACGAAATAATTAGTCTTCTTGATAAGCCTTTTTTCCTGTTATGTCCTCATTTTTTTCAATACTAATTTTGAATAAAGATGCTAGAGTCATGATGCTCAGAATGGTAGGTCAATAGCAAGTTGAAATAAAAATGAGTTTTGGGGGGAAAACAGAAAAAATAATTAATTGGGGATGTCAGAGACTCCTTAGCATGCAAAAAGAGTGGAGTTGGTCAATGAGAAAAAAAAATATTAATTGGTTTACCTCATATGGACCAAAGACGCATTTAATTAGAGGAAGAACATCCTCTCTCATCTCTGGGGCATGCTAGGTCAAAACTTTCATTATTCTTACACATTTTACACCTTTGTTGGTTTCTGCAGAAGCAACTGTGATTTGCCAAGGGTTTCAAGATCTGATTAAAAGGAATTATTACAAAATGCATTGAGGGAATAAGAAGTTGCTTAAAATATATGTAAAAAATATGTTAATATTTCCATTACAAATTTCAGAT
Source organism: Urocynchramus pylzowi (assembly GCA_013397555.1). Taxonomy (NCBI): domain Eukaryota; kingdom Metazoa; phylum Chordata; class Aves; order Passeriformes; family Fringillidae; genus Urocynchramus; species Urocynchramus pylzowi. The sequence goes on from VZRH01003213.1 coordinate 25,739, forward strand.
TATTTATTAACCTTTAAAAATAAGATAGAAATTTAAGGGTATTGCAGTAAACATTTCTTCTTACTTTCAGGCAATCACATCAGGCTACGTAAACCAAAAATACATCAAGTACCATTTAGCTTAGATGACTTTCTGATTAGTAACAACAGAATTTGCATTCTTTAGAAAAGGCATAAAACTACTGGAAGCTTCCATAATACTCTATTGCTACACTGTAAAGTCTGTAAGTAATAAAATATCTCATTTTTGCAGTAAAATGGGGCTTATATTTCCCAACACAACCACAGTGCAGGTATTGGGGTCAAAGATGACAAAATGTGATAAGTGGCAACAAGAAAGAAGATCACCTCTCAATCACAGAACAAATTTCAGGCAAATGTATTTCTGAAAAAAATTAATTCAAAACAATGAAGGATGGCACTGAAATGTTTGTAAGCAGTTGAATGACATCTTCAGCCATAATTCTTCAAGATGAAAAACAGAATAAACCAACCCTGACTACTGATCAAAGTGGAATTAAGGAAAATACTTTTTTCATGGCTTAGATAACTGACAGCCATTTTCACTTTCAACACAGTTTTTAAGCATCATCAGACAACTTTGTAAAGTAAATATGTGTTGCCTCTATTTTCCAGATGTACCAGTCAGGAAACAGAAATCATTTACAAAACAGGAAGGAGCCAATGAACCCACAGATGAACTGATCAATCAGTGTGTACCCACAAAGCTCATCTCTGCAAAGGTGACACAACTCCTGGTTCAGATTGTCTTTGATAGTTATGCAGCCTTTGGGTCAGAGCAGTGTGTCAGTGAAGAAACTCTGTCTGGAATCAAATCCTGACATGGCAGTGACAAGTATGCAGAGAGTGTTTAGCCCTAATGAGGATTAATGGCTCACACCCACACTCGTTTACTTTGTTTTCTAGTTTTGGAGTGTGGTTGCATACTTAGCTGTCATTATTTCATTTCTTCTCAAATATTTAAAATAATCATTTGGGCTTGCTAAGACAACATGTTCCTAGGACACTGTGTTATATTAGCATGTTCTCTCAGGTGTCAGTGACAGCACAGAATACTGGGTCATGAAGACTTAACATTTCAGAAACAATTACCAGTTATTTTTCCACTCAGAAAACAGGAACTGCAAACATGAAGGCTTGATCTTGTGTTCCCTAGTTGGTGCTGAATCCAGCTCTGTGGTTTGACTGTCTGCATTCCTGTGTGGCTCAGTCCCATGCTGCCTGCCTGTGGGATGGAGCGTTACAGGGTCCTGGACAGTGCTGCTTTTGACATGGGGCAATCAGCTGAACAGAGTAACTAAAACAAATGACAGGGTGAGAAACTGGTCAAAGTTACAGGAAGTGCCAAGTAGGAGAGATGGATTTTGTAGGCAGTGGAGTTAGGTAAGAAATATTTAGACCCCCCTCATCACAGGGCCTTTGGCAGCTTGCCATGCCTTGCCAGCTATACCTGGTGCCATTCCTGGCACAGGGATACCTGTCATGAGCATCCTACAAGGCCCAGTTTAGCTTGGTGATGGTACCAGAAAGTTATTTGGGTACAGATGGAGCAAAAACAATGGGTAAAGGGTACAGCAGGGCAGACTGTTTTTTTGGGAATTGACTGTGACCAAGAAAGAGATGTAGGTACCCTGTACCAAAACAAGAGCCCAAGAAATGCCTGATACATCATAAGGGGTGCCCAGCAGGTAAGTGGTGCTGTTGAGGAACACCTGTGGGGTAGTCCTGTGCTCCACCAGGGAGGTGGAGCAGGACAGTAGGACAGACCTGCTGTTCTGACCCTGCTGTGAGGGATAGACATGTTTCTGTGCTAAGGAAGACCAGGGTAGGAGGTGCACAATAATGGATTGGGCATCCTGCTCCATAAGAAACAGCAAGTTGAAATATATAGCAGTAACCACCCACTGCTTCCCAAAGCAAGAAATGACATGGGGTGAGCAGAACTAGCTGCTCAGAGTTTATAGATACAGCCCAAAATCTAGGCAGGAAAAAACCTCTTGTCTTACAATATAAGAAAAAATAAAGTAAGTTCACGTGTGGTACAACTAGAAACCTTTTCTATAGGTTCTTCTTCCTAGATAAACTTATTTTCATGAAACCTTTCCTTGTCCTCAGAAGATCCTTTCAGCCTCTGATTCTGTTGAAGTTAACTCAAGGTGCAGATTGCATGTTATGGGCTATTATGAGGTACAGGTTCTTGAAGAATTTGTTTTCAAAAAAGAATGAGTTTAAAGGCATGAGGTGTTACTGGGATATAGAATAGTCCTGAGAAGTCACAGTCATTTCATCATTCAACTTAATCCTAGAAAGTTGAATGAGAAAACACAGTTACAGGGTTTGCAAAATAATTAGCATTCATACTATTTAAATATGATTTCCATGGCCTGTATGATGTCCTTTGGAAATTCCAGTCTGTTTTCAGGGTGGTGTTAAACCAAACCAAGCACTATTAAAAAGTGATGGCTAATAAAATGCAAAGTAGAGGGAAATCTCATAGATACACAAATTTTAATAAATGGACAAAATTATTGTTTTGGTGAAGAATAAGACCAATTGGTGAGAAGTCCTTTATACAACTCTTTTTTTGGTCCCCCAATAAATAGCAAGGATTTACATTAGAAATATTTTCACCACATACATGAACTGGACAAGTGTTAATGTTCAGGCAGACTCTGAAAATAGCAAAATATTCCTTAAAACTTTAGTAGCAATTCTGGAGGTGCTTGAGCCACTGGGGCTATGTTCTCCACGAGCTCAGATTCTGTGTGGGGCTTTTTTTGAGCAGTCTAGAACTAATTCAAGACATTTTAATGAAAAAAACCTGGGAAAAGCAGAAATATGGCTTTGGTTTTCCCCTTTGTTTCTCTTAAATCACAGTTGAATTGCAATGAAAGTTTTCTTAAAAATTACATATATCCCAGTATTTTAAAATAGTGCATGTCTGAAATAGTTTTTGACTAGTTTTGCTCATGAAAAAGTCTGACAGAATGAGTTATCTCGGGGAAACTTCCTGTATATTTACTGGTTTTGAAGACATTTATGATATTTGTGGAATGTCTGCTTTTCCACACGCTTTATGAAATGCTGTAATTTGACTTTCCTATGCATGGAATCAAAACAGTCAAACTAGATGAAATCTTACTGTTAGTATTCAGTTGGGGTTTTTTAACATCCAGCCAATGGTTTAAAATGTCTGCAAGCAGCTGTCACGTGCTGTGTATGGGTACATGGCAGATAAAAGGGATAAGGAGAACTGTGAAAGGCTGGACCTGTGACATGACTTTCACTGGTTTCCTGTGGTTTGGGATTTCATTTTCATTATGCTCAGTCTGGCATTTCTTAGAGTCATGTATCCCAGGTAGAATATCACCTTTCTCTTGCAGTCTGTCAAAGAGGCTGTTAGAACCACAGAGGCCAGTGGTTGCAATGTTATTAAAATTTTGGAAATACGTTCCTGGCTTTATGTCCAGAGTTTAGAGTTAAATGGTTATACCTTAAAAAAACACACAATAATCTCATTTTTAGACCCTGCTTTACTAAAACACCTACTCTGCTAGTGAAGAATTTCTTCTACATGTAACCTACATACCCTGTCCTTTTTAAAAAACCTCTGGTGTTCTGCTGTTACATGGTCCCAAGAAAGGCTTCAAATTTCCTGTTCTTGCCTACACAGCTTTTGACTGTCAGGAATGCAAACTTTTATGTTTTCTCCATACTAAAAAAAGCTTAGTTACTGAAGGCAAGGTGTAGTTTTATGTGGGTTGGTATTTTTCTTCTTCCACCGTTTTTGATTTGTTTTTTAAAATTTTGCAGATGTCATGCAAGGCATTGGGAGTGTAAGACTGCATTTGAGTCACTGGTCTGTGTGCAGGATAAGAAACCTCTTATCTGAGGGCTTTGCCTGAGATAACAACACACTCTGGGAGCTCATTGCTGCTTCATGTTCTGCCTGGTGCAGGCATTGCCTGCAGAGGCTCCACAGCTGTGAAACCAAGGAATAATTCTAAAAAGAGAATGGTTTGCAGACCTACCCACTACAGTGGGTAGTACAGGGAAAAAAAATGTCTGGAATGAGCCACTGCCATCACCCTGCCAGCAATCTCTGCTTTTCTATCAAAAAAGGACCATCCAAGCTACAACAAAAATTAAGGATTCTTCATCTGCTTCCCAAAATGCATGGCCATGAGTTTTCTAGGAACTTCTAGCATGTCTCTTGCAATTAAGAGCTTATCATGCGTCAGTACATCAACAGACATAATAAATATAACCCTTTTTTTTCGTGGTATGTCAGTATTTCATATTCAACATCTAGAACATATGTTTGAAAACCACATGGAAATATATGGTTTTGTTGATTTGGGTTTGTTTTTCCCCATATAACTGAGTATTACAAAGGAATAAAGTAATCAGAACAATGTACTCAATATTTAGCATTGATCAGCCATTACTTCAGTTCCCCTTTAAGATACTCTCTAAAGCATGGAACACTTCTAGCTGCAGTTCTAGGTAACAAGTGTCAGGGACAGAAAGCTGAAAGTAGGTCTCTCTTTCTTCTTATTAGAAATATGATTAATTTCTGCATGTAGTAAAATTCCTCTGTTGACTTGGGATTCTTACTGGCATCCTTCCATCTTCTGTCAACAAAGTATAGAAAATTAGAAGTTCCCCTGGTCTGAATCTCCAGAAGTAACAGACACTTTATTATATCCTCTGAGTACTTCCAGTAGATGATGTTGTTGTAATGCTAATACCAGACACAGATCTAACAGGTTTTGATTTACATAGGGCACATTTTTTGAAAGATTACTTGCTGGTCTGCACGGACTTTGAGCTGACAGAATTTTCAGGGAGGTCAAATAGCCTTCACTGAACCATACATCATGTAATTACAGTGGCAATCCTACTCCTGTGATGAGAAGTAATTGCTGGCAAGAGAAACTGATGCCAATATGTGAAATATTGAAGAATTAGTAGAATCAGTTCTCACTATCTCTCTCAGAGATTTGAGCAGTAAATTTTGCTGAGTAAACCCCAAAGAAATTGGTGATAGTAATGGACTCTGGTAGATTTTTCTTCTTGAGACAATTAGTCTGTAATTTTTGCATTATTTTTCTCTGTTTCTTCCCCTCCCACCCCAGATGTTTCAGTGTTTGGGAAAGCACCAATGAGTAAGTAATAGAAACTTAAGATTTTTAGGAAGGCATAAAGAATATATAAAGGTATACATAAAATATAAACTTATTTCTAAATGTATTCCCTACATACAAATACACCAGTATTTATAGATAGAAATATAGTATTCATTATAACTACTATGTTAAAAATGCTTTGCTCATCCATAGAAGATTGAATGAAAGTATCTAGCTTCCCTTACACTGACAAACAACATTTTCATGGTGTTATTTCTGTGCATTAACCAACTAAAGCTGGTGTTTATGCCTGCAGACAAGAAAATGGAACTTTCTGCTGAAAATTAGCACAGAAAGGTGCATTCAGAGGTCTGGACTCTGAAGCAGATGGACCTCTCATTTGGAAGATTCACAATTAATATTAATCTAAGCCTATACATGTTCATAGAATGAGGATTCTGTATCCTCTTCCTAGATGGAATATTTATGATTTCCTTCATTTCTCAGAGAAAAAAAAAAAAAAAAAGATTTGAATTCATAATTACTCTTAAAAAGTCCTTTGTGAACCTGTGTATTATAGTGTATACATGCAGAGATGGATGTATACATAAACTTTTAAAGAGATAAAGGGCATTTACACCTAAAGATATGCATGGAAAGATAATGGAATATGCTAATCCTCTATATAATGAGTTTGCCTTTGGCATGATGAACCCCATTTCTGACATCACAATTTACTTTTAATTCCAACAACGTCACTTATTTCAGCTGGCTTTTCCTTGTATGCACAAATGCTAAAGCAAAATAAAACCCCATATGTCCTTTGTGAGGTGTTGCACATTCTCCATGTTAAAGGGAAACTTCATTTTACCAGAAAATATGTCTTTTCTCATGCTTCTTCATTTTTGAAGTTGTTATATTTTCTCCAATAGACATCAAGTTTTACATCCAACTCAAAGAACTTTTTTCCCCCAGTTGGGAGTAACCCACTTAGGGAGGAATTTGGACCTACAAAAATGATACAATGTCAAAATAGAATGTGAATGAAAATAAACATCTTTGATATCTATTCTCAGCTGAGCCCACTTAAGTGTCAAAATGCAGACTCAGCAATGGCTGTGCATGTCATGGGGGATGACACCCACACTGTCAAATCTCAACAAAGCCTTGTTGAAGTCAGTCTATGGAGACTTGCATTGAGTTGTCAAATGAAACAGTTGCCAGCACAGATTATATTGCCTCTGAAAGACAAATAATAAGAAATTAAACACAATGACTCTGATCTTCAATCAAAGTTTACAAGTGCATAGAATGCCACCTGGCTCATTTTTTAAAACTTTTTTAAAAAATCATTGCTCTGGGTTTTGAAGAGTTAGAAGCAGTGCTGCTTTTTCCTGTGATGTTTACTGTCTGAATTTTTTTAAAAAGTTACTGAAGATTAAATATACCATTTAAGTAATAATAATAATAATAATAATAATAATAATAATAATAATAATAATAATAATAATAATAATTTATTATTATTATTTATTTTTAATTATTATTACTAAAAATAGGTTTTAGTATCATTGTTGGGTTTTTATTGTTTCAGTACAAGATCTACCTTTTAGAAACTGCTCAGTGGGCTATCCCAGCTGAGCACTATCAGTTTACCAATTGAAATTATAAGCGATCGAAAGCTCAGAGTTACACATTACCATTCTCAAAACAACATGTTTGCCTTAGCTGTGTTATAGCTTAAAAATTATCAGAACATCAAAAGAGTTCACCTGCTGCCAGATTTTCACAGCAAAGGTAACTATTCTGGTGAAACAGTTCCTATTCAAATCCTTGAGGATAAGAAAGGGAGAGATTTTGTAATAGACAATCATAGTAATACTTGAAATGAGTATTTTAGCATGTGGATTAATGTAAGGACTTTATGTGGATGTTTACATTTTAATATTTTGCCAGCTCATAAGGAAGGAGCTTGGTTAAAGCTTTCATAGCATTTTGTGTCAGCTTTAAAGAAAGATCTCACAGCTCTCCTTGTTGGGCAAACACCTTTCTTGAGTGACTTCCATGACATGCCTGGGTGGCTTTTGCCATCCTGATGCACCACAAAGTTCATTCCAGAGGAGTAACTTAGTTGTATGAGCTCTACCACTGAAACCCCCAGATTTCCCAGTAGCAGTGACTCTGTTCCTCATGGGCCTGACCTATGTCCTTAGCTCCCCCAAGGCAGACAACCTTAAATGAAGCTGTGCTGCTGCCACCAGAATAGGCTCCTCCTTTTAGTAATTTTAAGGATTTTCTGCCTGGTCTAGAAGGACACTGCAAATTGTCTGCCTTTCTTTCAAGACAAGGCCAGACTGTCCCCACAAATTCTGTGCCCCTCAGAAATGTATCAAGTGTGTCATTTATGCTTTCTTTACATCCCAGAATCAGCTGTGAATTTTATTTGGCTGAGTTTTTGCAGAGGCATGTATATCTAAGCCACAATTCTAAACCTTTGCTCAACCTGTATACTGAAAGTCTTAGTGGAAATAAAAAGTATAATGTCAAATTCAATAAAGTTAATAATTGTTTTGGCTTTGGTTTTTATTTCATTATGTAACCAGTAATTCTCAAAAAAAAAAAAAAAACTCAGAAAAACCCATAATAATACTGTACTGAGAAAGTAATTTGGGCAAAAAGTAATCTAGCAGGACTTGCTTGGATCCATTGTCACATGCCTGTAACAATTTTAGGTTCTGAACAGGTTCTGCTCAGGTTTTGCACAGTGCTAAAATACAGGAACCAATGTGTGTGCTTTAGTGGGCTCTGTGCTTTCCATAAGGAAAAAATACTTTTCTCCATTATTTTTCTTCCTCCACAGATGTTACCCAAAACAGGCTATTTTCCTCTTCCCTGGTACAGTAAGCTCAGTTTGATCTCCCATTACTTCAGCAAATTGATATGGAAATTTTGTTCCTCTTATGCCTATTCAGTTTGTTTTCTTCTTCTTTTTTTTTTTTCTTTTTTCTTTTACCCCATAATTTGCCAAGTAACAGGAGGCTTCTTAAACACTTCCTAAGGGCTTTGCTACTTTACAAAGAGTATTTGCATTCACTGGGCTGTAATGACAATAAAACCTTTTTGACCATGCTGCAATTTTCATTTTCTGGCCAATTTGTTTCACATATGTTCTTAGACCTTTAGAATGTTAAATAATTGTTATCAGAAGCATCAGCTAAATTCAATTCAGTTGATCTCAGCTATACTATGCCTAATGGTAGGAAAATGGATTTTTATTATTGCTGCTGCTGTTGTTGTTGTTGTTTGACTGACCTTAACAGTAAGCAGGTGTGGCCGACAGTTATTTTGACACCTCTAAAATCCAAACTTTTCCATTGGTTCAGAGTCCAGTACTTCTAAGTTCTGGGTGATTCCCAGTAACCTCTGATCCAACTGCAGCCCTCAGTCCTAAGAGAATTCAGCACCTGTTTCTCATCTCACTGCAAATTCTTCCACTTTTAGAAATATTATCTCAAATATTTTGCTCTTGGCCACTTAAGGTCCACATGACAAAATTTGAAATGTCTTCACTATTAAGACTGTTAAAAACTTTAATCTTCCCTTTGTCTTTTAAATTTTAACTTAATTAGAAAAGACAAAAAGTTCAAAGCTACGTTCAGTTCTAGTGTCGGTCAACAGGGCCCTGCAAGAAAAAAAAAAATCCACTTTTCAAGTTAAAAATTTTTGTTCTAAAGACCAATAACATTTCCCTTTCAAAACTGCATTTTCTTCAGTCACACGCTAACAAACAGATTATATGCAAATTTTCCTTAATTGCAAAAATAAATTCTCATTCATAAAAATATATTTACAATCTTAATGCTAGTCAAAGAGAAAATCTTGCTAACTAAACAGCAGTGTGTTAGGAGCTCACTTTTATAGCTTTCTCTATAACCCTAACCAGAAACCTTGTTAATCTGAGATGTTAGATTAACAAATGTGGTGAGATCTACTGCTATGTTCAGCAAAAATGTTTCTTCCTCATTAGACAATGTAATGATAACAGTATAAGTGGCCCTTTGATGTTGCAACAACAGAACAACAGTGAAATCCACTGTCTGACCAATTTAGTTTATTCTGTAGTTAGCAAGTCAAAATTTAGGTTGGGAAAGTTGGTACTGTAGACATAGCCTACAAGATACTCTAATAATATAAATATGAATTGAAAATACCTGCAGAGTAGATGATGTTAAAATGAACTTTTCAGGAGAATCCAAAGAGGAGTGGCATGAAAATACACTCACGCAATACCTCTTGTTGTAAAAGATTGTCAGAAGGCAGCAAATACTTTCAGAAAGCAAATTTGTGTTATTTATAAAACTCTGCTATTTAATTCTTAGAACAATAACATAGTCTTTTGTTCTTTCACTTTGGTACCACACTTTATGTTCATGTGAGACTGCTCCAGGTTAGAGCCTTTTCATCTTACTTCCACCCTGCTCCTTGTCCTTTGGAGGGAGAAATGGACAGGAGGAAGGATGGGTTATATTTGCAATGCACAAGCATTCTTTCTGCTAAAATATCATTATTATGAATAATGTGCTGTATGTGTGTTTCAACATGATTTCAATAAAATTATATATTTTAAACATTCCTATCAGTTCTTTCCTATTATTTATAGCTGCAGCACCCATACTGCATAATTCATGTTCAAATCATTTGCTGAAATAGCAAAGACTTTCTCTTTATAGCAATTGTTTAAAAGAATAAAATGAGGGTATTTAAGTGACTAATCATAGAGTTTGTCTGAGAAAATATGAGCATTTAAATGACATGCTGATAAACTGATCAGAAATGAGTCCTGGCAGCTACTAAAAATATAAAACAAAAGACAATGTCTCTGCATCTGTTGTGTTATTTAAATAATAATTGCATTTTAAACCACATTCTTTTTTATTCCTTTATTAAAAAGAACCAATTATGGGAAGAATGGGCACTGAAATTCCTATAATAAAAACCACATCTTACAGTTTGAATAATAGAACATTGGTTTTATACAAATGATTTAGTCCAAGACTTTCCTGAGAGGAAGAAAAAATATCAAATATTTTTTAAAAATGAGCAGAAAAATGTACCTTTTCAATGTGACTTGTATTACCATAGTCGGAATAAAATCTGATAGCAACAAAATTCTTCTAAATGGATCAAATGGCACAAATACCCCTGTAAAACTAGGAAGCATTGGCTGAATTCCTTTACTGTTTGTGTTTCTGAGAACTGAAAACTCAGGTATAGGATTCTGCTTGAACACATTTACAATATCTTAAATTGGGATCTTCTCTGTTTTGACTACTTTTTAGGAATGACCTGATGAAAACATATCATTTATATATGTTTATATATTATATATGTTTATTTATATATATATGTTTTATATATATATATATTTATATCATGAAAACATATATTTGTATGCTTTCTGTGAAAAGCATGCAAACTGTCACCAAATTCCATTTCACTATGTTAAGGAAAAAATGGAAAGAAAAAATCCTGTAAATGTCTACGACAGTGTATAATTATTTCTATGCTTTTCCAGCAGGTGCTATAGCTCTCAGGAAGTAACAATGTAAGATGGTTTCTAGCCATGAACATGATCATTCCAAAGCAGATACTTCAAAATTTGACTGTATTACTCCGTGAACATCTTGTGAGTAACAGCTACAAAAAATCAGGCCAGGCTTGCAACTGATTTGTAGCTTACAGAAAAAGGCTGAATTGGCAGTGCTTGTCTAACTTGGTTGTAGCAATCATTAAAGTCTAAATAATTCACAATGACTCTGTGATCAAACCCCTAAGGTATGGAAAAAGGAGTTTGTCAGAAAATGTCCAAGCTCTTCTGAAAGACTTGCAGTATTTCATTCCCCCGGTTCAAATGCAAGAGGTTATTTTTAAAGAGGGATGACAGACCACAAAAATAAAAGTTTTGTACATTACAAATAGTTTTATTCTCATATAATTCTCAGAGTTGGCCACCTAGCCTATTTGGTCTTTCACCTAACCAGTAAGATTTGGCAAATTATTGATGTCTCTTTCTCTTTAGGTCTTCAGATGGAGACTAGAGTGTTTCCTGTTAGCCTCCATACCTAGTCAAACCATGGATTTTCCTGTGGGGAAGATGTTTGGTGAAGTGCTTCTGCATGCTGAATCAATCCCCCCTTGAGAAGAGAAAGGATTTCAGGTTCCCAAAATGTTTTTGGTTATGATGGACTTTTATAAGTGCCTTTCCAGTATCCATTAGAACTTACCGTGGTCATTTAAAAACTGGTTTTTTTAAGAATTGGACTCTTTCATATATTTTACAGCTGTTTATTTTTCCTTCCTGTTTGAAATGGGTAGAGCACCTTTATCATTAACATGCTGCATGTGTCTCCTTACTTGACTTTTACATTATTGCTCTAGCTATTACTATGCATGCATTATTTATATGGTTGGCTATCAAGGAAAAAAGGCAAGCAATTTACTTGTCAAAACATATTAGAATGCATGACTTTAAATCAAAGTTGCATGGGTCTGTAAAAAGCTATAATAAATGTTCTTTGGCTAATATGTTAGTGTCATGCAATGGGCATGGTCAATGTATTGAGTAAGAAACCTGTAATCACTTTAAAGATTCATTGAATAGGAGAGAATTTTAGATTATTATGCTTTGCTTTTAATTGTATGACATTAAGACTTAATTTATGAAGATTATATTATTTCAGTGTAAGAAAATTCTAACCTGTGTTTTAATGTTACCATCAGAATTAAACATGTATTTGCTCAGTATGAAAATTATAAACATGGAGCCTAATTATATAAATCTAACCTGCACGTACATATATTTGGACTTAAAATATGTATCTTCTTTCCTGCAGAATGCTTTCCTCTGAGTTAAAGTTCCTGCAGTGTTGATAATTCTATCCTGCAGGACCCAGATTTTATGGCTCCCATGGCCTTGTGCTCCTGTATTGTAGCACACAAATAATTGCAACTGAAATCACTGTATGCAACCCTTACACAACAGGTTCCCAAAAAATTGATGTGAGCCACCTGTTTCATGCACAAGGTGAATTAGCTCTCTGTGAACTACATTTAAAAAGTGTTCTGACAAAACCAGAATACTTTCCAGCTCCCTATTGCCCTTGCCACAAAGAGAAACACATACACCTTAAATGCAACTGGTGTTTAGCTAGCACTGTGAAAATTTCCAAAATTTAAATTCACTGACCAAACTGAAGACAAGCAGAGCAAAACCCCAAATATTTAACCTCTCTCAGCAAATAATACATGGAAAACAACTGAGGGTCAAAAATCTAGAACAAAAATTTTAAAAATAAATCCAGGCAAATCTTAAGAAAAAAGCTTTCAATTAGAAAAAAACCACTATAATTCTAAATAAGTTTCAATTAAATAACCATTGCAGTATATTTCTAACCTCATTTTAAGAATATAGCTGTTTGTTGGGTTCAGAAGAGCCAGTAATAGCTTTCCTCAACTTCAAATAGTATTTTGGGTCAAATAAAACTTTCTGGTATATTCAATATATCTATACATATTCTGGTATATTGTGCAGTCACAAAGGTCTAATGAATGTTTATCACACTTGCAGACATGTTTATAAATGCAGGCCCTAATTTTTAATCATTGTCCATCACACCAGAGAGTTTTTTCATTTCTTTTTCCATACGTTCTTCCCAAATCATATTGAAAATAGGGAAATGAAAGGGAGCTTAGGTGAATGTTGAAGTAATTATAGAAGTTATACCAATGTAAAATCATAGAATCTGGGGAAAATCCCAGTTAATGACACTTTTCATAAGAAGGCTGAAATGTGCCATGGTAATGTCCAGTTTTATTAAGATACAGTGGCTTGTTCAAGGTGGCTGAAGAACATTATGGTTGGACAATTGATGGTATAATATTTTCCCTTCTGCTGTGGCAAACTACCCAAGAGTTCACCAAAACCAAAGTGGTTTTGTATCCTCAGAGTGGAGGCTGGTCCATTCTGGATATACACCACCAGTGAATTCTGAATAAGAAGTCGTAGTTGAAAAAGTCTGACAGAAAATATAAGCTTACTTAAATCTGGGTAAGAAACAGGCTGTGTCCTAATGTCAAGGCAGGTTTGACATTATCCAAGATTTGGTTGCACTAAGCACTGTCTGAGCAGTGGGAGGTCTCTGCCCTGAAGAGCTTGCCCTTGGAGTACTATGCAGTGGGCCATAGTGAATGCCTTCCCAAAAGTTATGTTCTAGCTTGAGTGAGATTAATCAGATTTATACCTGAGATGATTGCTGAAAATTTTTGACCTGTGCTATTACCTCACAGTGGGTCAGATTACCCTAATTTATGTACAGGCTGTGACCATAAGGCAATTTTTTTTCATATGAAAAAATATAAGACATATTTTATTATAGGTGAAATAGTCACCTTTTTTTATTTTTTTTATTTTTTTATTTCCTGTTCTCAGCTTCAATCTATTTCAACATTTAAACAAGATGACCTTCAAATTTGTTGTGGAAAAAAAAAAAATTAGTCTTTTTCACATTGTTATTTATGATTTCAGAGGAAGGAAAAGCACATTTTCACCTGGGGAAAATATGCCATTTTTAGAAGGTCTATTTGTCAGATTGTAAAAGGTGTTAAAAGGGGAAGCAGTTATTAAGGTTCTGCAAGAGCAATAAGGAAAAATAATTTATATAATATTATTTGTCTAAGGTTGCTTTAAAAAAAATACAGAATTGCTAAAGCAAAATTATTCTTTATGTTCCCCATGTGAAAAGAGCAAGACAATCCTGGGTTAGCTATTTAAAAAAGCTATAAAAAGATGGTGTTTGATATATTGAAATTATATTTGAAAGAGGAAGAAATGCTTACAGACAAAGAAGAAAATTGTGAGGTTTAACAGGGTTTTATTGTAACGAGATTGATGGACATTTGTGGGCATACATAAATAAATTTAGTCAGTGCTTCACTGAAAATAACATTGGAGATGAGAAAAATGCCATATTCCTGCTCATGTGCAAGACTCACGATGGCTGGTTGGATTTTCTGTGTCTCCACAAACCTGATAAAGTAAAGAAATTATTCCAAACACACAATAAGTAAATGCCAACCATATATTGTAAATGGATTATTATACTTTAAACTAACTGGGGAGACTGAGAAGGAAAAAAAAAAAAAATTAGCAGAGCAGTGGATAGCATACAGGGTTTGATAGGATGGTGTATTGGTTGATAGACTCATTCAGAAGTTGTGGAAGTGATAGGTATTTTCTCTGGCCTGTGTGTCTGTGATCAGATGTTATGATTAACCAAGTGTAGGTACCAGCTTTGCAGTGAACTGAACAATGAACTGTTGGCTGGATCTCTGGTCATTGCAATGTGGGCTCTCCTACCTAGCTCACACACAAGTAAATATTTATATAATAAATATCTGTAAATATCTATATAAAGATATATAAGGATAAATATCTATATAAGGCTGTAAATATCTATATAAGGAGGTCCATAGCTGCAGCTTTTCTAAGACACTGAGGTCAAAAAAACAGCCCAGATGACAAATTTCCAAGTAACCCTATGCATAGGGCAGCATGAACTGATAATTGCCAGAGGCTCAGAGAGACTCAGAAAAATTAATAGAGGGATGCTGTAGGACAAGCCAACCTTGGATTTTGCAACTGGGTTCTGTCCTAGTGAGTGCTAGTGACTGGATAGGATGTAATTTCATATTCCACTTAGCAGGGAGTGGCCATTATTGACTCAGAAGGGGCCAGTGAGGGCTACACTGAGGAAAGGGAAGAGCCAGCTGAGGTTTCTAACACACATAGCTGGCCAGCAGTAGAGACAAGAAATAGAACTAAAATCTCTTGCCTCCAAGACAGACACTTCTTTACAAAAAATTCCCTTGTTTCTATTCTTCCTGAACCTGCCCTTTCATTTTGCCCTCTATTTTGTAGCTTCCTTCTGGATTTTCTTTATTTACTTATTTCTATTTTTCAAGATGTTTTATCAATATTTTTAAAGCTATATATAAAATTTAAAAAAAAAAAATCCTTCACTAATGCTAGAAAGATAGTATGATTACATGTAAGGACAAAGCACATTCTGAGACTCACCAGCCTTACCCCATAAAAGAAATAGATAATCATGTATAATGAATCTGTTGACAATACAAGAAAGGATCTAGTCTGCCTCGAGCTTTATAAATATACTTTAGCTGGAAGGCTTAGTTATGTAGGATATGACAAACTTAAGCTCTGTGATCTTAGCTGAGAAGAAATCTCTGTGGAAGCTGGTTATCTGTCATGGGGCTAACACCAAAAGAGTCCAGAGATTATGGAAAAGCTTTGTGAAAACAATATGCATATGGGAGGGAGGAGTTCACTCACAGGATTTTATATTTTTTATAATTGAGTATGAGGTGATAAGACTAAGCTAGAGAGACAATAGGATATTTTACAGAATCAGAGCTCTTCTAAATATTGCATCATGTCTTTCATCCTCTTAATGAAGCTTGAGAGAGCTGTAGAAAGATAGATATTGACCTGGAGGAGTTAAGAACCCTGTGTATTTTCAGTGATGTTGTCCTTGGCCTTTTTTATGCTTTTCTGAAGGTTAATTATCCATGAGACTTTTGTCCTATTTGTGTCTTGGAGGTTTGAGTAAGCTAAATGATAAACAGCTTATGTACTACTTTCTTATTTCAGCGTTTTAGACTGGCTTTTTCTATATAAGTCACACAGAGTGAAGTATTCTGAAGGAGGATGTGTACACAGATGTGTGCTGATCTTTCAGAGTGTCTGATAAGGAGAAATGTGAAGGAACAGTATCCTGGCAGAGATAGAATTTAGCCCATTCTTAGCCCAAAGCAGGGTCATTTATACCAGAAATATTCTTAACAGGCATTTGCATGTTTTTAAAAACCTATATGGCAGAGACACTACAAATGCTTCTGGTGAAATTTTCTGGTGCCTCTCTATCCTTACCACTAGGTAAGTTACAGATATCCTCCAATTTTCAAAAAACAGAGGCATGCTGGACTTTTACACTGGCAGGAGGTGGTAACTGTCCTCTGCTGAACCATTCTCAAATCAAGAAAAGCCTTTAAAGATTACTCCAGGTGAAGGGTGACCAAAATACTGCTTCTTCCAGAAGGCTTATTTGTAATTAAGGAATCCATGTGAAAGATGATAAAGATTTGCTTCAGTCTTTTTTCTTACAGGGACTTCACCAGAGAAAATAAAGACAAGTTGCTATCACTTAAAAAGCTGGATTTATTAGGCCATAAACTAGAATATGTAAAACTGCCAGCAAACGGAAAAGACAGAATAAAAAATAAAATATTGGTTATAAGGCAACTTCCCCGACTGGCATGTCCAAGGGGGTTTCTGTTTACCAGCTTTAGTTTTGCACAAAACAGAGGTTTCTCTGTTGCAGTCAATTCTAAATGATGCCTTCTGAGGATGAGACTTTTTTTTCCCCTAACACCTCTGAGACACAACCCTGAGCTTCTGGAAAGCTCTAGACTCAGGTTCTAGAGAAAACTCTCTGCTTTTCTTTGCTTCCCGGCCATGGTTTTATGCTGTAACTTTTTTTCTCTATTTTCAGTTTTACGGACCTCAGGAATAATATTAATTTTTGAAAAAAGACAAATTATTTTTGACTGAATGTCATCTCATTGAGTCTTTATCAACGCTTAATTCTGCCAAGGACCTTCTTGACCTCCAGCAGTTTGAAGGTAATCAGTCCCATGAGAATGAAGTTTATCTAAAATTCAGTTAGAAACTTACACAAATTTGTGGACTTAGCAATTACCCTCCCTCTCTGGATGTTATTTTATATTCTGTGAGAGAAAATTGATTTTTTTCATCCTCAGACTTGTACTTAAGACAAAAGAATGTGTTAACTTTGCTGGAAATGCATCCAGTGATATCACTATTAATCACAGTCATGCTACTTCTCAGATCAAAGTGGAGCACATATGCCATAAGTCCTTTGTATTTTTAGGTAATTCACACACACAGTAACATCCACAAACCTGATTAACATCTCTTGTGTTGGATACTGAGCAGGAGACACTATCCCTCCACCATCTAAGGGTAGGTCCCATCTAGTCCAAGATCAACAGTAAAGCTGTGGGAAAGAATGTGGCAATCAATTTATTCCACATAAACAAATAGAATCCTATTTATTCTATATAAACAAGTAGAGTCACAGATTATCCTGTCTTGCAAGGGACCCATAAGGATTAATGAAGTCCAACTCCTGGCACAGGACAGCCCCAAGGGTCCCCCATGTGTCTGACATATGGAAGTCTTTTTCTTGTTGGTCATCTCAGCTATGAATGTTTGAGGTTTTTTAATAACTCATGGTTTTGCCCTTGTGTTATTCAAATCATTAGTTTTGTCACTGCATTTATTAGGAGTAGAATTCCTTCAAGAGGAATATCAGACAAGATATGCATCTCTGAGCTTTTCCTGAGCGCTTAACAGGAGGTAACATTTATTATCTTCAATTTTTCATCAGCTTAAATTTGACTATGTTTTGTAACTGACCTTTAGAGATAATGGTGGGGGAAGTCCTGATATCTTTTATTTTGAAAAGGTATTTAAAACAAAAATAGGAGAAATGTTTGCAATTCCCCCACTATTCAATTGCTATCGATTAATTCACCCAAATATACTTTTTAAGAGACGTTTTAAAAATGCATTTCAAGCAGCCAGCCGAATATTCATATGAGATCATTTTATGCACAGTCTTATTGTAGAAGCCAAATTACAATTTAGCACTAAATTTGTGGCAGTGGATATAATGAAAATACCCTTGTTATTTGGGATACAACTACATGACTGGAGGTATTTATATTATTTACTGAAAAGGAAATTTTTTTAGACTCCATGAGAAATTATTATTGCCATGCTGGGGTTTAGAAATTAAATATATTTTGGGAAGGCTGGTTCTAGATTAGGACTGTCATGTATGAGGAGTATACAAATCTGAAGTATGCCAAAAAAAGAGAGTGGATTGTACTCCTACACCAATCACTGGAAAATGAAATCAGACATTCCATAATTTAAAGATATCTGCATGAAAGACAGGAGAAATATGAAGGGGATAATGCCAAAGTGATAATTGCAGGGTTTTTTTCAGTTTAATGTTCCTTAGGGCAGGATTTTGTTTATACTATGCTACTTAACTTTTCGTTTCTTGCCACTTACCAACTAGGTCATTCTGCAAAGTTCTGTGCCAAGAATTTTGAGAAAATATATTTCCCTCTGAGGATTTATAACATAATTCTGTCTCATTATGCCTGGTGTTTTTTCTCCTCATGTTACGATATCCTCAAAGAGGAAAGAAATAAAACAGCTTGTCTTCTTGTCAGTAAGGCCCAAACAGACTGGAAAAATTAATTGCAGCAATTACACAATAGTATGATGCTGCTCATGTGCACTTCTGAAATTATCCTAGAACAAAAGGGAACCACTTAGAGAGTGTGTGAGGTTCCCTGTGAGGTGAAAGTTAAAAGAAAAATTGTTGCAAATTCTAAGATATTTCAGCAATAATCAGCCATGATATTTTATCTGAAACACAGAGATTCATTATATCTTATTCTTGTCTGGTAAGGGCAGGTGTTTGCTAAACTAATGTATTTACCTTTCTTTACTAGAGTGGGAAAATACCCTGGAACTTCCATTTATTTATGTTCATGGGTTCCTATAACAGCCATTCGAATTTTAACTCAAAACGGACTGAGCCACAGTTTATTTCCTGGACATTAAACCAGCTATATAGCAAATCTGAGCTCAATGCCTTTGGACACTCTGCTCTTCTCACACAGCTGATGAATGGAGTTTTGGGGGAAGTTGTTCCCACTGCTGGCCTGCAGACCAACAGGACACACATTCCAGTGCCCTGCTCAGAGGATGGTCAAGACCTGTTCAGAGACCTCAGCACAGCTTACTTGTGCTGTGTGCCCAGGAACAGGAGGGGACAACAGGTCCCTAGAAACCTCTGGTCCACCAGGCAAGGACATATCTGGAAAAGCTGTGGTAACTTGTGGATGGGTTACTGGAAAGGAGACCACACACCAGATCTGTGTGAGAGAGGAAAATCTATAATGACCTCTAAGAAGAAGAAAATCTGTGAGTCAGTGGGATATATGCATATGCAAGTCCTTCTTTTTTCCCTGCAGTGAGCTCTGATGTGCTGGACAGAGGCTTTAGATAAAGACACAAAGAAGATTGTCAGTATGCATGAGGAAGAGCAAACCCAGAGGGCAATGGACATGAAGAAAGAATGTGCCTTGTTCTGTACATTTAAATGAAGAGAAATAACTGAATGACTCATACAAGCCAAGATTTCAAGGATGAATTGTCATCACACATCTGAGGGGTTCACAAAGTGGTACAGCACATCACAGGCACAGACTGTATCATTGAATACATCAACAAGAGATCCTGGGTTGAAGCAGACCCCTCTCTTTACACAATGGGATGTGTAATGCCACACTGATGTGGCACTGACACGTACATGTCCCCAACACGCCTTTTCTCAGATGGTGTTTACTAGCTGATTCCAAAATATGTGTCATCCTTCTGTTTGCCTTTGCAGATAAGTTATACCCTTATGTCCATCACAGTAAAAGAATAAAATTCTAAATCAAGACAAAGTGGAAAAGGCAACTCAGCAATCTCTTTATCTGCACAAATGAAGAGACGTTTTCAAAACAGCTGCCTTTAAAGTTGAGTATCTTCAAAGGTACCTCAGCCTTCCTTTGTCTCCTAGCACTGGTAGTGTGTAACTTCTTCCCATAACAACTTTCTGGCTTTCCTCCTTCTTCAATCCACTTCAATCTAAACTCTCCCTGAAATTCATCCCTTCTGTGTAAAAAGAAAACTAATAAATAACTGTTTTAATTTGTTCCGTTCCCTGCAAAATGACAGTGAAATACTCCTGCTTTTATTTATCTATGTTCTAAATTTTAAACATTGTCCTACCATTGATCTTTATTTAAATAAGATAGTTGGGTTCCAAAGTTTAGCTCCTTTTGCTGTTCTCTTATGGTAGCATCTGATTCCATTGTCATTCAGCATCTTAGACTCACTTGTATAAAAACTGAATTAATTTTTGTTTCTTATGTTCAAAATCCCAATGTATTCATCAGTGACAACAGGAAGACACACACAACTTCAGATATAAGTTTTCTACTGTCTATAAAGCAAAACAATTACAGTCCTTTAAAGAATTCTGTTGAGTGGATAAATTTGAGAGCACTTCTGTCACTTAAATCTGGCTGTAGTCCCTGAACTAAGTCTCTGTGATCTCTATCAATCAGCTCAAGAATCACCTTCAGTACCCCAGCCAATCTCTTATCTCCTAGCTGACTCTGAGTAGAGCAAACAGATGCTGTTTTATGCAATGTTTCAGGGTGAATTGGCATAAATTGACATTGTAGAGGTGACCTGAAAGTTCTTTGATATTGCTAAATATTTTGCTGATGTCTTTTCAAGAGCCTTTTGGAGGAATGCCAGTGAAGATGCTTAAGTCAAATTTTTGACTCAAATTGAGAAAATCTGGCTTAGGTTTATAAAACAAAAAATAAAGTCAAATGAGATTCCCTAAAACCAGTTATGAAAACAGGAGGTGGTTTATATCTATTACATAGATCCAAATATTTCAAACTCTGCTCTTGAGAAGACCAGGGACTTAATTTGTTATGGAGTTGAACAATTCCAAACATTTTGTTCTTGCTTCTTCCTCTTTGGACTGAACATTTGACCTGTCTTTTGCTGTATGTTCCTTGTCAGCTCTTACTTAATCATCCTTGTACAATCATTGAATCATTTTTTAAGCATTCCTAAATCATTTAAAGGAATGTAACCAAATGACTACTATTACAGTTTCAAAGAAGAGAGAATTGGACTTTCAACAGATTGCAGACTGACATGCCCATGTGACTGCTTTGGATGGGCAGCTCCAGGCAAAAACCTTCTGGGTAAAATGTGGGCTGGACTAGCTCATATAAGGATTATTATTTTCCCAGTTTCTTCACTGCTGTGAATAAAATATTTTCTTTCATTAGATACCAAAGATGAAGGGTAGGCATACTACTAAACAATATAGAAAAGGTAAAAGGATTTATACTGAGCCATTGAAATGGTGTCTGGGAAGGTGGTGGCTGGGAAATCATCTTTGTGTAAGAAGGAAAACTTTCCTTCTACGGTTAATTTATCTCTTTTGCAGTTCCATACTAACTGATGCATTTATATAGACCAAAAAGAGCTTATCCAAGATGGGAATGCAGGAAAATTATTGCCTGAAATATTAACTTAAGTGGACCTATGCACATCTGGGAGTGAAATAAAGGAAGGAATAATTACTAAAGAAATATATTTAGCTTCATTATCTTCCAACAACTTCTGAGACTTAATTAATGCTTTTGAGATTACCAGATGAGCAGCACTATACAAATGTAAATTGTTTAATTTTATTGTCAAAACCTTCAATTTTTGAATGAGCATCAGCTCAGATTCTTATGAAATAAAGGTATAGTCAGGTGTTTGGACAAATAAGTGAGGTAGGTGCTGGCCAGCCTCTTTGGAACTAAAAATGACTTTGTAAGAGTTCTGGTCCAAGTTAAAGAGGATGCCTGTGCAGACATAATCCGTGAGTTCAATATAACTTCCCTAAAAGTACTTCAATGACAAAATCAAGGGTTTTCTTGAAATAACTTATTTGTTTAAAAGAAACATAATTTGACTTTGGATTTTTCAGACCTATTTTTTTTTTTTTTTTGTGCACTTGTAAACCTCCTTCAGGCTCAGCTGTGCTATAAACTACGCAAACACAAAAATGCATAATATGTGCATATTTGTTTTGTAAATATTCACAAGTGTCAAGACAGGAGTTGAATCCTGATTGCAGGTGCAGGTCTGGGTGTATGGGTCAAAGGAATATGCTATAATGATATCTTATTATCATAGAATAGTTTGGATTGGAAGGGACTTCTAAGGATCATCTAG
This sequence comes from Urocynchramus pylzowi, assembly GCA_013397555.1. Classification (NCBI taxonomy): domain Eukaryota; kingdom Metazoa; phylum Chordata; class Aves; order Passeriformes; family Fringillidae; genus Urocynchramus; species Urocynchramus pylzowi. The sequence continues at coordinate 47,929 of VZRH01003213.1, forward strand.
TCCAACTCTGCCCCCAGCAATAAGCAGGAACATTTTCAACTAGATCAAGTTAGTCAGAGCCCTGCACAGCCTGATCTTGAATGTTTCAGGGATGTGATAATTACCACCTTGCTGGGCAACTCTTCCTTATATCTAGTTTAGCTTCTCTTAGTTTAAGACCTGCTTTGCCCTATTGCAACAGGTTCTGTAAAAAGTTTCTCTTCATCTTTCCTACAAACCCCCTTTAAGTGTTGAAAGGCTGCAATGGGATCTCCCCAGAACTTTCTCTTCTCCAGGCTGAAAACTTCCAGTTCTCTCAGCCTGTCTTCAGAAAGAGGTGTTCCAGCCCTCTGACCAGGCCCTGCACTGAACCCACTCCAAGAGATCTACCTCTGCTGAGGACCCCAGAACTGGAGGCAGTGATCCAGGTGGGGTGTCACAATAGCAGAGAAGAGGGTCAGGATCACCTCTCTTGACATGCTGGCCATTTCTTTGCATGCAGCCCAGGATAGGGTTGGCTTTCTGGGCAATAAGCATCTGTTACTGGCTCAGGGTCAATTTCTCATCTAAAAGTAGAGCCAAATCCTTCTCCTGCAGGGCTGCTCTCAATCCCTTCATCCCAACCCAGCTGCAGGACCTTGCACGTGGACACTTTATGATATTTTACAAATGAGAAATGAATGATATGACTGTGCCATTTTTAAGAGAAGAAATAGTGTGATAGATATCCATGAAATGCACACATCCTAGTGGACAGGAAGCAATATTCTACTCTCCAGGGTATAGTATCAATTTCTTCCTCATTGTTCCAAGAGGTGACATAAAAGATAGGAGATAAAAGCAGGACTAATGAATGGGTAGTGAGGGATGGAATAGGTTATTAGGGTTACTTTTAAGACTGTTCAAACATTGATATCAGAGAACCCTTCATCTTTTGGCTGGGTCAGAAACCTCATGCTGGAGGGATACTGGGAATATTCAAGGAATGCAAAATACCATGTTAATTATATCTATTAGAAAATTTAGACTTTGACATATTAAATAGTCACCTTAATTAAGGTAATGAATTGTTATGGTTGTTCAACTAATGGCCTTTGTCACTCACAAAGATAGGGCATGACTGTTAAAGAAATACAGTGAGAATTAAAGTGCATGATAGAGGCCAATTCAGAAAATGCAAATATACCCAAGCCCTCTCTTCTATGAAACATCCTTCAGATAGAAAGATGACCATACCATTAGTCTGCTCCACAACACAGAAAACTCACTAAACAGCTCAACATGCCCAAGAAAACATTCCCCAAACCACTGGTTATTATTTCTCAGTAGGTTAATCTGACTCTAGGTCATGGAGTGAAGCAATAGAATGGAATGTTTATTCCAAATACCTCTCTCATAAATGTAACTTTCTTTTTTGCATTGGTTTGATCTGGAGCTATTTACCCAGAATTTGATAGGGGTTATGAGAGCATTTTAACTTGATCTTGCAGGCAAAAAACATATCAGCTTTATCACATCACATCATGTGATGGGCACTTGCTTAACTGAGAGACCCTTCGTTAGGCTGGACATCCCAGATGGATACACAAATGATTCTTCTGTTTGTCATTATGCTGCTTCTCATTATACTAAAAGTAATTGAAATACAACTCCTTATTTACCTGCTCTGTGCCAGTTATGATTCCCATTCATGGCATCGATGCTGGCTGGAAAAATGTCACACAGTCTTTCCTTGATGTGTTAGAATGAAGCTCCAACTTGGATCAGCCTCTTGGATCTCCAGACACCCTCAGCTGTATAGAATGGGGCAAATGAGTTACAGCACACAGGTAGACTTGGACAAAAGAAACATACAAGACACAGATATGGGGAGAGTTATTAGATATTGTTACCTGGTTTATTAAGAGATATGGAAAAAATTCTTTTGCTAAAGTCAATGGAAATGACGGGTGTTGAATGGAAGACTGTGAGAGATGGTGCAGACAGAAAGATAATACTCATAACCACTGAATTATGTACAACTCCCTTTGACTTCAAAGAACCAGGACTTGACCCTGGGACCTTTTATTAACTCTGGAAAGAAGTAAATAACTCTCTTTCAGCCTGTAATATGTATTAATACCCTTGTTAGTTATACATACATGAAACTTGAATGATTAAGATTTCCTTATTGCTCATATGGGAAGATGTGCCAATTTTTTACTCACTTCTTGTTTTTCAGCTTTTATAAATACTTTGTTGCAAATCCCCAGGCTCCTGGAAGCTTAAGATAATTAAGTTAATTTACACCAGATTTGTTTTGGGAGTATTTCTGATTCAGCATTTGCTATCAGCAGAAGTTTTCCAAGGGCACTGAATGGAGTTTAGGTCATTAATAGACTGAGGCACTGTATGATCTGTGGGAAGGCACCATCCATGTAACAGTTGCCAAGTCAGTCCTGTATTGTATAAACATGATAATTTCTTTTCCAAGAACAGTTGGAGAAAGATGAATTCAAATGTTTTTGTATCTGTGTCAGATTCTTTCCCTAAGGCAATTAAAATGTGGAAGCAAAACATACACTGCTCATACTTTTCTCAGGAGAGAGAAAAGAGCATGAACACATGACAAATGTGAAAGTAAATAACACACTGGTGGGTGAAGGCTTTGAACTGTGGTGGATAGCCCTATAAGGGATCCTAGCCACGAAAGAATAGCTGTACACTTAATAGCTAGTCCCACTATTAGCTATTCTTCCTTTCATGTGTAAGTAATTTGTAACACCAGGCATGCTATAAATCTCCCTTCTGTGTTTGGTTGCACTGATAACAGAGTACTGCAGTCTCTACCCATGAGTTTAGTTTTTGTATATAATTATGGAACAACGAACTCAGACAATGAGCTAAGAGTTTGGCATTTTGTTTGGTGATTATCTATAATACTAACAAATGAGCTGTGATGAGGAAAGCAGGAACAAAAGACAATTCTGTGCTCACACACTGAAATCAAGGCCCAGATAAATTTTTAACATTCTGGTATAATAACAGCTCAAAAGGGTGTCAATACACTGTGATACACTCAAAGTCTATGTTTTGGGCTCCTACAGCACAGCATATATTGTTTCATTCAAAAAATGGTACAAGCATCATGTTTTCTCAGGACAGCTTAAAACACTCACCCTTCATCTTCACCCTCTCTTGTCCAGTACTAGGAGCCAAATACAAGCAAATGTCCATCATCCTGGAAGCCAGGAAGAGCATCCACTGTGCTAAGTCACTCCCATAGTTCAAACATTTCTTTTCATAGTCCTGTTTTGTTTTTAAGTCCTAGATGACAACTTTTTCTCCTGATATCAAGGGATTGTAGAATAATTAAACAGAATACTGTGTGATGTCCTTAAGTGTCTATAGAGACATTTCTCTTCTTTGTTTGGAACTGGGAAACCATGCCAAAACTGCAAGAGCTATTTGATAATCTAACCCAGAGTGTTTGAAAGCTCTGAGCACACTCAAATTTAGTCCCAGAATTTTCTGCAACATTCACATATGTATGAGCATTGTTTTTGTGCCTCAGTTTGCTGTCTTTGAAACCAAAAGTGGACTCCTTGCTTACAGATCTTTTCTAAATATGTATTTGAAGATGCTTAAATTTTGGCTTAACTATTCCAGACATGAAGACTTTGCTAAATGCATTTTTGTGTGGTATACAATGAGAACTATGTAAACATGCTTTTAAGCAATCAGTATTATTGTAGAGTCGAATGTATGAAAAGATGGAGAAATTTGCAGAAGAGACTGGAGCAAAAAATTACATTTTTCACAGAAATTTAATTTGTTGAAATATGATCATTATAGACTGCTGAATTGCATCCACAATTAGAAACATGCATTGTGAACGTGATATATCCCTTAAAGGTCCTGTCTGTGGACACTAAAAACTGGGATGAGCCCTAGGGACACTCCAGATATTCCAATCATCAGCAAAAAGAGTATTGCAGCCCACCACCAAGGAGGAAGGACACTGCTCCTCTTCCCCACACAGATGAGGTCTCCTGGTCAAACTGCCAGCAGGAATGAGAAAAGAAATGTTGGCAAGATCCTTTTAGAGAGATATTGAACAAGTCAATTAGTCTATTTCCCCTCTTCTCAAATAGACTTTTCTCTTTTCCTCCCTGGATTTCCATGATTTATTATTATGGGCTCAGATGGGAATCCTAGGGCTTCCAACATCTAGCTGTTGGAGTAGTCTACTTGAGTTAAAAATACTGCAGCCTGAAAAATTCAGAAGACAGAAGTGGTAAATTTCTCCATTGAGAGTTTCTGGCTCTCTTTCAATGCATCACAAATAATTAGTTTTCAAATGATCAGAGTGGACTGCTTTAAATAAATAAATAAATAAATAAATAAATAAATAAATATATTAATATCAGACTTTCTTTTAACAGGAAAAAAGAAATCTGTTTCAAGTTGGAAGAAAAACAAATTCCAAAACTTCTGAACCTTTTGTAGAAGAGAAGTTACAGTACTCTGTTCCACCTTTTAAATGACCTAAATTCACAGTAAAACTAATGAAAAAACCCCTTGAGTTTCTAAAAGTTAATTTTGGCTATTTTTCAGTTTTATTTCATAATTTTCTAATGTGTGACAGACAATGCACAGTAGTTTAATTATTATCTTCTGCTGTGTGAGCATGCTGTGAAAAAAAGATTGTAGGGAACAGAAGAAGGAGGAGATAAAATATCCTGACACAAATTAGTATTTAACATACATTTTGAAATAAATCTGCTGCTGCTGCCCCTGTTTCTTCATCTTTTTAGATACAGCATGCTAGAGAGCCCATCGATTTCATTTCCTCACCAGAACGTGATGAGGAAACAACTGCTTTGTATTGTTTGAGTTCTGGGGGTTTTTTTTGGTTTCTTTTGGGGTTTTTTTTTTTGTTTGATTTTTTTTTTGTTTTTTTTTTTTTTTTTTTTTTTGTTTTTGTTTTTGTTTTTTTTGTTGTTGTTTTTTTTTTTGTTGTTGTTGGTTTTTTTTGGTTTTTTGGTTTTTTTTGGGTTTTTTTTCCCATTTAACAACACATTTCCCAAAAAAGAACAGACATCTGAGGATGATTGCAAACATTCACTCCATCAGTTCTGAGCTCTGTAAGAATCTGACTCCAAATGATTTAGGGAGAACCACTATTTGTCCACTTGTGATGAACATATTTTTCAAGTTAGGGTACCAGGCCTTTCTGTCTAGCAGACAGATGACAGCCACAGTTTCATCAACCTGACAAAGTAAATAAGAAGGTGTTCAATATTTAACACACAGCATCTAAATAGCCTGTCTATGTTCATGTATCTCTTGGACTCTCAAGAAAATTACTGAGTGGATATACTGTAAGAAAAATGAATACCTTTTAATAAACAAAAATCTATAGAGTTTAGTTTTAATTAAAAAACTGATGGAAGCAGTTTTGGAATCATGGTTGTTCATTTCTGCTGCTATAAAATTTGTGAACAGCATTATTCACAAAAGGGTGGCAGAAATCACTGTAGTTGGAAATGGCCAACCATAATTTCCCGTGAGGGCTTTGGAGAAGCTGACATAAGGAAAATATCTCTAATCTCCCTTGTGTGTTTTGTACAGAAGAGTAGTAAGAGGCACTTGGATGAAGATATACAAAATAATCAATAGCATAGGTCATACAGGGTTGGGAATTGTGTGATGTTTTCTTATAATAGTAAAAAAGAACATGCATTGGAATAGAAATATGAGAACTGCAGGCTAATGAAACATAAACTCTATTTCACTCTGCATTAATTTTTTCTTGGGCAACCCTTGGGCTGAGAGATTTATACAAACCAAGACCTTACAAGGGTTTAGTTGAAGCTGGACATTAAAAAAGCAAAAGAAAAACAAGAGAAAAAATAATCAACCAAATGGGATAAGATTCATTTTTTCCAGATGTAATCTAAGTAGTAAGAAGAAAGTTAAATTATGAATCTATTTTTCTTTTGAACTATTGGTTGCTTTTACTCTCATTCACTATTGAACTATTGATTGCTTTCACACTCTCAGATGAGGTGAAAGGTTTACACATAACTTGTAGTGCAGTGCAGCAGAGTTTTCATGTCTGTTAGTATAAAAGCAGGATCACCTTTCTGCAGAACTCTTCTGTTGACAATAGCATGCCAGCAAGGAACCAGTTGTTCTGACATAGCTCAAACAAATTTAGCAAAAATACCACCAGTTCTTCTGCCAGTGCAAACAGATCATCTGCCAAGCTTGCTGTAAAGCAGATCAACTGAGAAATCCAAGCTTGCCTTTGGAAAAGAGACCTTTAAAGGTTAGCACTTTTGATTCAGACTTCACTTTCTCTTAGTCAGAAGGACGCACTTTTAATATAACAAAATAGTAAAAAGAACATAGTTATATTTACTTATGGGATGCAGGTTAGTATTTTTTGCTTTGTTTTTTTCTGAATTTTTGATTGTGCTCATCCTACCTAGGCTAATTTACCAAAGCAGTAAGTGTTTTCAGCTGCTATTGAAAGATGAAATAATGAAGAGCACCTAACTTCCCACTGAATCAATATTTCAGCTCTGCTTGAGGCCATTTTCATTAATAATTGGGTTGATTTGTTCTCATTTTAATATTATTAACAAATGGTTTCATTATACTGTTTAGAAGAGATAATGTAAAGTTACCAATACCTTTCTTTGGAATATGTGTTTTTCCCTTATTAATATTTTAAGACAAAATCTTACCCCTGGTAAGACATTGAAGAGTTGCTTTTGAATACAAATGCAGAAGAGTTATGAAACAGGAACACAAAATACAAGCAGTTTAGCCTGTTTACAAATTACGTGTTAGACAATGAGGAATTGCTTTCTGTTTTCTCCTTCTGTCCCACCAAAAAGCAGGAAATATGTCTAGTAGCAGCAGCAACAGAGCTCTTCCAAATAGGTGCAATTTGAAGTTGAATTCAATTCATTTTTCAAAATTTACACATTATCCTTAGTATTTTTCAGCCAAGAAAGTATAGATTTTCTCCTCTTTTGAATGCCATGATCGTCAAAAAGGGGAGTCTGGGGGAGGTGGTCTTTTGCCTTTATGAAATAAAATCAACATGAAGTAAAGGATTGCTACAAACATGCATGGTTCAAATGAAATCCACTGCATTGAGTCACAAAAAACCAGGTCTCTACTCATGCCTGGAATAATGATTCAAGAACAGAAACTAGCCCTGGGACTGTGAAGCACTGTGGGCTGTATGGACATGAAGCTACTATGATGGGAGGATTTTTTCAGACTATCCCTCTCCAAAGTAATTTTTTCCCCAGCTCATCACTACTTGATACCTTAAAGGGTTCCCCTCTCTGCCATGTTCCCCTCAGACTGCTGCTGCACTCTCTCATTTTGTGGAGGGTATCAAATGGTGTAGGCTGTCTGGCATCATTTTTTTGAGCAGTGCATTTTGAAAATGTAGTGATGTCCCTAGAATTTAGGTAATATGCAAGAAAAAGAATTGCACTTCCTTAATTACTGCATGGGCTTTCCAACTTTGGGCTTACATTGATTTTCAGTAGCTGAAGATCTGCTCATTTGCTTTATAACTCTCCCCATGTCATAGGTCAGTTCATTCCCTATTTTCCAAGTGTCTTTGCTTGTTTAGCTATTACTTTTCTTATTTTACATTTCCTTTGGCAAATATTTTGGGTCTGTTTCAATGCTATTCTCATGGAAAAATACTTCCCTATGCAATGTTTACTTCCAGTCAGGTCTTTTATTGTTTTGCCTTTGAGCTGTTGCTCTAACTCCTAGAGTCCCACAAGAACAAGGAATGCAGATGGATGCAAGGAATGAAAAAAGCACACTACTCTCCCACCAGTATAATGACACTTCTGCAAACACTAAATAAAACATTCTTGACAAAGATGTGTCTCACTTTTGGTTTATTAGGGACCACATTCTTCTCCATTGAAATCCAATTCCCAAAGTCCCAGAGACTTTGATATAAACAGAATGCTATTCATTAATCAAAGAATGCATATTTTTCTGCTTTTATTGATGTGGCAGAATAAAAACAGATATGTACCTTTCTCTGTACTTACAGCAGAAATTTAAACCTAAACTGAAATTTTTGGGTTTTAAAGCAAGATAAAGCAAAGATGATCAAACATCTTTTCTAGTTCTAAGAGATAGAATCTCTATCAGAATACATTATTTTGAAATGGCTCTATCTTTGATCAAAAAGATATTAGCCAAAGCAAATCTTTTTGGGGTGGATGTTTTAGGACATGACCAGTGAGACTCTATCACCTTATATAATTTACTTCAGGACAATGTTCCAGCTCCCATTTTCATGGACAACAGTCCTATTGCCTTCTCATTTCATTTGTTATGACAAAGAATCCTTTAAGTCACGCACAGCAGGCATGGCCAACCTGGACAGGAGACAAAAAAGCTTGAGAAAAGCCAGTGTTTCTGGGCAAAAAGAATGCCTTGTGTCTGAGATAATTTGCTAAAAGGAAGAATGTTCTTATTTCTTATTCTTGGTTTATTTGTTTAAATAATCTAATTATTATTAATTCATATAATCAAACATGACTGAAACACAAGTGATTTTTTATCAGTTTTAAATATATGACCTTGTAATGTTTGGAACTTAAGAACTGATGTCTGGAAACAGCTATGATGGGTTTGTTAAACCCTGTAATACAATATAATGATATCACAGTAATGGTCTGGTAACTGAGTCTTGATTCAGCAAAGCACTTACACATGGCCTTAAATTCTCATTTATTTTATATGGCCTGAAGGCTTGCTTTTCATATCAAGATGGTGTAAAATAGGTTTAGCCAAATGAGAATACAAACAAGTTAAATTAGAATTGATTTTTAAGCACAAAGTGAGGTCTTGAAAACAAATTATTTCTGTGTAAAAGCATTCACATTTATTTCAGGTAGAAAAATAATTTTGAAAATGCATGTCATCAGATTCTCATACATGTTAACAGTTGTAAGGAAGATGAAACAAAATCAAGAACAACTACGCTGTGATCAGGAAAAAAAAAGGTATTAGAATGGATATAGCTATTTTTTAACAGAATTAGATGTTTCTTTTAAGTGGAAAACCTATCTTGTCTTTCTGTAAAGAAGGTTAGCATCGGTAGTGAGTCAAGTATATTGCCTATTTTATGGATTAAAGTTCCTCTACCACATCAGTTAAATCATAAATGTGTAAGAAAGGAGAAATCTTTTATAGATGGAGGATGAGCCTTTAAATGGTTTTTGTCTTTGTCATAATAGATAGTGCAGTTAAAATCTCCCCCCAAAATCAGCACATTATGAGGAAGACAATCCAATAAAATTCTACTTAAACAGTAATTCAAAAGAGAGCCTTTCTTTCCCTCAGTAGTAGAACAAATGTTAATGAAGCAAGCACAAATTTGATCAAAGTTGTCCTGAACTTTTAATAACATTTTAATAGCCCTAAACCAAAACAGAAATACCTTAATGTGTATCTGAATCAGACTAAGATTTTTTATAAACACTGTTCGGCTTTTGGCAACTGCACATATTTGTGCAGTGATATGAAGACTTTATCACAAATTAATGCATTTTAGATTTATCCTGTGAAGGATTACTTTGTCTTACCTTTGGCAGCAGTTTATAGAGTATTTACCAGGCTGATCTGCTTCTCCCAGAAATGTGCCTTCAGGTGTAAGGAAAAGCCCAAGGAGCATTGGTGAGGTTAGTCTGCAGAGCAGGGGGTCCAAGGCAGAAATGGGATGGAGATTTCCCTGAGCTTTCCAAGGGGCAGCTGGCACAGTGCTGGCTCTCAGGGCATGGGGGGATGGAAATCACATCAGCCAGGGAATCACAACTTCTTGGAAGGAAATAAAGATCTATTCCTTGTTTAGCCTCATGATATGGAGAGGATGTGCTGTCTACAGCTGCATAGAGGGATTAAATTCCAGATGAAGGAATTAAACTCCTGCAAGGAATAATTGATATAATTATTTTTTGACAATGCTGTTAATACTTGTACAGACTGGTTTAAAGGGATTTAAGCTGGAAGTTGGAAAAAAATTTCCATTCAATAGAAATAGAGAGCAAAATAAGGTAACTGCTTTTAAAAATATTTTCTTACAACTCAAAATTCAAGGGTGTGTACTTCAGCAGTGCAGATGAACTCAACAGATTGGTGAAAGAAGTCCTCTGTCCTCTGTCCACATGCCAGTTCTGGCTGTACATCATTTCCTGACTAAACCACCGTGAATGGAGACAAGCTACAAGACTTGCAAGGTTTGGTGAGTGGTTAGGAAAAGCTTTCCTTTAAGATGCTGGCCCTATAATTGGGCAAAAGAAAAAGTCAGTCTAGGATGTGGATGACATAATGGCTCACATGACAGATGTGTGCATTCAGCTGAGCTATAGCAATTGCTGGTGCAGCGTGCACCACATATGTGCTACGGGTACACATATATGCATTGTCCACAGCACATGCCACATAATGCACTGTGACTTAAATTGTAATTTTAAGACTAAACCAAGTAAAATAATTCAACACTGCCATAAATTGAGAATACAAGAAAACATAGCTAATGTAGCCCAGGCAATGTATAATAATTTCTCATTCTGTAGTATTATGAAAATCTGCCAGAGCCCAGACCTATTATCTAAATTATCACTGAAAAAAGTGTGAAGCATTGCAAACCTCTTCTGTCTTCTCTTGCTCCAATATGTATGAGTAACTTATAAATAACCAAGAGACCTTTCAAAGCATCTATAAAATACATATATTTGTGTATATGAGCATCACAGAGCTAAACTGTTCCATCTGCTGAACTACTAAAGAAAACCAGGCAGATGATAAAACATCTTGGGGTTGACATGTCTTTCTTCATGGATAGTGACAAGAAAGAAGGCCTAATATAGAGGAAAGAAACAGCTTGTGATACTCCCATATTTTTCAAAAAAATAATGAAACAGTGCACAGCTGACACGCAATGCCTTTTTATTGAGAAACTCTTTCTAGAAGTGTTCAAAGAGAGTTCCTTCACACTCCTTCTGCAGCTCAAAAAAAAAAAAAAAAAAAAAAAAAAAAAGTTACTTTTCCATCAGCCTCTGAAACATCCTTAACCAGGGATGAGGCAAATGTGTATTCTGCTTTCTGTTACACTGTGTGTAATGCACAAGTCTTGTGCCATCTCTACCTGTTAACCTGTGACTTGGTGACATTATGCATTCTTAGGCTGCTTTTTTGGAAAAATCATGATGTTTTGGATTCTCTAAAGCTTATTAAGAAGTTTATTAAGAATAGCAGGAAATCAATGAGCTTTTGTATTATTCCTCAAAGTTGTGGCAATGTTTAATATCATTACTCTCTAGGTAAGATTATGTAATGGAGTGTGGCAGAGACAGAAGTCATTGATTTATGCTACATAAATTCTATCAAATTTAACCTCACATTTTATTTCAGTAGGGTTTTGTATAATTACAGCAAAAGATAGATATCAAATAATTACTTAGGTTCAGACTTTATCTAATGAAGTTAGCCACTGGATAAATCTGATCTAAAAACCCCCTAATTAGACAACTGAGTATTGCCCTTTTGAAATAAAAATGAACAATCAAATAATAACAAAAACCACCACAAAACCACACACAGAAGAAACCAACAATCTGGAATCAGAACGAAGCAGTGTTGACTCAATATGTAAGTTTTTTAAGGACAAAATATTATCAAATTTTTCAGTTGATATCAGACATTTAACAAATCATGAAACTTCCTCAAGTTTGTTGTTTGCAGTGAGCCTGAAATGCACCTTGGAATGGAGCAGTTCCTTGTAGCTCACCCTAATGCCTCTGTAAACCCATACTGAAGTTATGCTGAACCTCCAGCTGCAGCCATTGGAAAGGAATTAATACCAACATTTGCACATAAGCTGCCAAATAATTTTTCAAGACCTATAAATTTACAATATTTTTTAGAGTAAGATTTTAGAGTAAGAAAAAGGCAACTAATACTTTTAGGAATTATTTATACAGCTCTAGTTGTCCCAGTTGTACCTGAGTTGTGTGCAAATTTGCTGCATAGCATTTTTTTTTTTCCAGGAACAAAATTGCAAGGACTGAAGCACTTTAAAAAAACAGGAGCAGCTAAAAGATCATTCTAGCTGAAGATAACCACTTTCAGCCTTCCTTCTGTGGTTGAACACTTCCCTCCTCCTCATTCTCTCATCTCTGGAGCAGAAAGTAACAGAAGGAAGACCTCTGCATTCTTTACAATGTGTTCAGGAAAATGCACTTATTTTGATGCTGACATAGACTCAAAAATTAATTTTGACAGAATAAATGACCATAGACAGTAGGAACTCATTTTGATAAAATAAAAAAAAAAAAAGTGCATTTCTTTATAGTGAAATTTTTGTGACTCACCTTGACCTTAGTGATTCTAATTGTGGCAGGCTCCTAGTACTGCATAATGAATTTCTGAAATTTTTACATGAAGTGGGTTGCTTAATTAGTCTCACTGACTCCCCTTTTGTAAGTAGAAATCTTTTCAAGATCAAGACATATACTTTTCTATAGAAAAAACCCCAAACTGCTAGTTCACTGACCACAGTGAGCCAGTTCATCCCTGGAATAAATTGATTGACTATGACTGAGCTGTAGGAGCAATGACTTTGGCACATGCAGTCTGACTTGTTTAACATATGTAAAAATCCCAAGCTAAACAGGGCAAACATAAAAGCAGCCTAGACCCTTGATATTAAAATTGTCTGCAGAAACAGATTGTGTAATGTAGGGTTTATTGAATCCCTGCAGCTTTCCAGCAAAGCTCACTGTGTGAGGTGCATGTACAATATCCTGGCATAATTTAAATGAAAATGTTGACTAGCCCTAAAAGCTCCATTAGGTGGTCTAAGCTGAATAGACAGCCATTTGCCATGTCCTCAACACCTGCTACTTAAAACAAGGCGTACTGTTACCATGGGTTACCAGAAGGTATTATGTATCAATGGTGTAATGATGAAATTATAGGAATTCATGTTTCTTGGGGGTGAAAATTACAAAACACACAAAATAGCTTTTATTGGACAGTTAAAGTGAAAAAGTCCAGCAGCACAAAGCCCCATTTTTCAGCATAAAAGGACTGTGAAAATATAAATAAACATCAGCTCAAATCAGCACTTTGCTCCTGAGTTATGGTTTGTACCTTTCTTATTGCAGTGCAGAAAACCATCCCACACCCATGAGCTGTAAAGTATCCAGGCTGGGAAAGCTGTGGCAGGCAGACAAGGCTGTCAAGCTTACCTTTCTTTCCAAAAGAAATATGCTTCATGAACATGATCTGCCACTCTGCTGAGGACCTTGATCTCCCACTGAAACATGGAACTGCTCATCACCTCACAGGAGCTCACTTACACGTGGTCTTAAAAGTTTTTTGTACTGGACAGCTGTCATCCAAACTCAACAGCTCATCTACAGTCAGCAAGGCATTTTTCTGGCATGTGCTGATGTCCTCTTGACAGTTTAACATATGCTGCTGTGTTTTGTTGAACATGGTTGGACTTGAGAATGTTGGACTTTTCCTTAATGCTTCACTGAATAGGTAGCTCTTATTGAAACTGATTGCTTTGTTAGGCTGGTGCCTGAAAAGTAAGAGGTGAATACTTTAACATTTCCAGTATTGAGGTATGGAGTCTAACTTTGTGATCATCAAAGGCCAGCCATACTGCAGCAATTATGCTTCTGTCTTACTTCTGATGAAGTTACTTTTTTAAATTATGTGATTCTAAATCCACTGCATCAAAATATTTTGTTATTGTCTTTCAGTCTAATGGACTAGATATAAAAAGTCCTTTTTAGCCTTTACCTTGATTTTTTTCATCAGTGGATTTTCCTATAAATGTGTAAGTGATCTGAAAATTAAAAATATTAGCAGAGACTGTGGGTTTCCTGGAAGCTGCATAACAACCCTGCAGAACTTTTGTGAAGATGTTCGAAACAAATTTCTGAACATCCTCTGAATTTACTCTAAAGGATTTTTGAAAACCAGAAATTTGATTAAAGCTCACTACTTTTCACAATAACCCACTCACATAAAAAACAGTTGGGGGGCAGGAGAGTATGGAGGGATTGTGGCTGAAACTTGGATAATGTTAAATTTGTATATTTAACACTATCATATCATATCATATCATATCATATCATATCATATCATATCATATCATATCATATCATATCATCTCATCTCATCTCATCTCATCTCATCATATCATATCATATCATATCATTATATCATATCATAAATCAGTGCAATCACTGGAAAATAATAGCTTACATTATAAAACAGCCTTTCTAACAGGCTTGCCACAGAGGTGTCCTGGCCAGCATTAGAAGGAGCATTGCCATCAGGTGAGAGGTGATCCTATCCCCATCTCAGCACTGGTGAGGCCACACCTGGGGTGCTGTGCTCAGTTCTGGGGTCCCCCACACAAGAGAGAGACACAGAGAGAGCTGGACAGCTCCAGAGTGCTGGAGAGCCCAGCAGAGGGGCTGCCCCTGAGATGCTCAATGCCCTGGAGCATGTCTCCTGCAAGGAAAGGCTGTGAGAGCTGGGACTGTTTAGCCTGGAGAAGAGAAGGCTCAGGGTGACTTATTAATGTATGTAATTACCTGCAGGGAAAGTGCAGAGGATGAAGCCAGGCTCTGTTCAGTGGTGCCCAGTGGCAGGACCAGAGGCAGTGGGCACAAACTGAAACAAGGGAGGTTTCCTTTGAGCAACTGGAGACATTTTTTTCAGTGTGAGGGTGACCGAGCACTGGCAGAGGGTGCCTAGAGAGGTTGTGGAGACTCCATCCTCAGAGATATTCACAAGATTCTGAGCAACTGACTGTAGGTGTCCCTGCTGGAGCCCAGACTAGACAATTTCCAGAATTTCCAGAATTCCCTTCCAACCTCAACCTTACTGATTCTTGGATAGCAAGATTTTGAGCACAGCAGTGTAGTGAGTTGTAAATTTTGAAGGATGCTGCGTGTCACTGGGCCTTGTCATGCCAGAACTGTAGCATCCCAGATCTGGCACATTTTTAATGGCTGGATTCTTAGAAAAGCATTTGTCCTGTAGCAGTACTCTGGTGAAAGCCCTAACCTTTTCATTCCCTCAACAAGTTACATGTTACTTTATTAAAAGAGAAAGCTAATTTTCAAGTTATCAAACTAATATATCTTAAGAGCTTCAGGAAGATCCTATGTATATAAAGAGATATGAAATAGGTGTATGAATGGAAAAGAGCTGCTAGGTTTAGGGGGAAAATATCTCACACAATGGAAATTCTCACACACCCTAGCTAAGTAGAGGCATTGTACTTAAATCACTAAGCCAACTTTGAAATACTTTAGAATATCCTTAAATTTGATAAAAGGGATAAAAAGCAATGGAAAAAGGGAACCATGTCCTTTAATCAAAAAAGACTTTCACAGCCAAAGGGTACTAAAATACTTAGACTGAATAAGTAATTGCAACCATCACTTAGTGAAATGAAACTTCAGAATCTATCATGACAGGTTTGATGCTGCTGTAGCAATACTCTGAAGCTGGTTAAATGTCAAACATATGCTATCAGTGCTTGGTCTTTTTAAAAGTAACTTCATTATTTAATAAGATTCAGTAATGGGTATAGATTGCACATTTTCCCAAAAATTCAACGTGTAATCAAACATTGTCATTTTTATTTTTTCCTCTATTTTAGTTAGGTAGACTTTGAATTCAGATATCCATCTCTGTGAATCAAAAAAGGTTTTATGGACTTGGAAAACACTGCAAGCCAAGCAGAAAGTGCTGCACTAAGTCTACAATTTACTCACTACAGATTTTTTAAAAAAAACAAATCTCTTTTGTGACATTTTTAGTGTGGTAATGGACCATGGTGTTAATTGATGATAATAAAACATTTTTGTTCCTTAATAATGAGAATTCCTCTGTTGATCCTAAATACAGAAGTCAAATACTTCCATTTCATTTGTTTTCATAACTTAGTGAGTCAAATTAGAATTGAGTTTTTCAAACTTACTGATTTAGGACATTTGTGTTGATAGGCCCTCTTGTGACTTTATTTTAAATATTATGTAATAGTTTTGGATAGCAATCTACAAATTAGAATGAAAACTAAGAGCAGTGCATTTCAACTATTCCAGATACAGCATTATTTCTGATCTTTGATTTGATTAGGGAAACTTCTTGATGAGCAAGTGATTAAAGAAAACATACTTACAGCTAGTGAATATCTGTGAGTATGAGATTGCAGAAATGCTACCAGCCAGAAGCCTTCAGCATTACACTGCTCATAGGAAAGTCTGACCCAATCCCTGCTCCTAGGTTCTGCCTGGTGGAGGATAGAGGGGATATAACTTTCAGCAGGACAGAGACTCCTGTCATATTCATTGTCACCAACAAATCCCAAGGTGTTCTGCCTGACTGATACAAAAGTAATATTTCATTGTTTGGTTTCCCTTAGATATAAACTAAGACTTTGTTTCCCCTTATCTTTACTTGACATAGCAAACAATAGTGAATTGCTCATCAAATCAATACTTTTTTGTTTCCAAAACAGGCAACATGATCTCAGGATTCCCAGGAAGATGTAAAACCCAGAAGATACTTGCACATGATGACAAATAATCAAGCTAGCATTTCTTTAAACTTACTTTTTCATTCTTATTATTTCACAGCTGGACAAACTACAAAACTATATGCAGTTAATTGTTTTTATTGGGTACTTGTACTTTTTATAGGATGGCACAACTGTCTTTGAAAGCATCTGTATTCATACAGTTCAAACTTATGTTTTATGGTCCCAATGACTGTCAAGAAGAAAATTTGAACATCATTTTGGTAAAGATGACAAGGTTAAAGGTGATCTTTCTAATTGTTAGGCTAATAGGACAAACAAAAAAAAAGAAATATTAATAGGTCTTATTAGAGCATTTTCTAGAACACGATAGACAAATGTGTATCAGAAGTGGTCACAAAAACATCAGAGCAATGAAAGGGATTTTCTCCTGAAATATCTTCCACTTTTAGAGTCTAGGCTAATGTTTAACTCTTGGGTTGACCATCTGCAACAAAGCACCCTGTTCATGCAATGCATAAAAGATAATCATAGAATGACAGAATTAATGGAAAATACCTTTAAGGTCATTTAGTCCCACCACTAACCAAGCACTGCCCAGTCTACCACTAAACCAAATCCTTGAGTACCACATTTACATGTCTTTTCAAAAGATAAATTAATATATTAAACAGGACTCGCCCCAATACTGACCCTTGGGAGCACACTTCTGACCAGCCACCAAGTTGATTTAACTCCTTTCACCATCACTCCCTGGGCTTGACCATCCGGGCCATTTTCTATCTAGGAAAACATATACCCAGCCAAGATGTCAGCAGCTAGTTTCTGCAGGAGATTGTTTTGGGAAATGGCATCAAAGGCTTTACTAAGGTCCAGGTAGACACATCCACAGCCTTTCCCTCACCCACAAAGTCGATCACGCTCATAGGAGCAGGTGAGGTTGGTCTCAAGCAGGATCTGCCTTTCCTAAGCCATGCTCGCTGGGCCTGATTCCCTTTTGTCCTGTTTGGGGCTGTGATGGCACTCAGGATGATCAGCTCCATGAGGAGGAGTCTCTGACCTCTGCACTGAGGTCAGACTGACAGGCCTGCACTTCCTTAGAAATCTACTTGTCCTGGGTTAAGTGTGTATTCTATTTGCCATCTGTTAGAGGTGAGGCAGTTATCTTCTGTTCATTGGGCAGTTTTCTTTATCTCTTCCACAAACCAATCCTCCCTCCAGGGGATATCTTCTGTTAACAGACCATTGAGTCCCACTGCACGACTGATAAAATTACTTCATCCCATTGTGAGAAGCTCTGCCCAGAGGGAGGAGCCAAGCATTCCTACCTGGATAGAATCAGAGTTTTGGAACACCACAGCAGCCTTTTCCACTGGATTCCCAGAGGAAGGCCAGGCCCATCTACACCACCAGTGGATCTTCAGAGGTGGACTACACCCTTCTACAGGATCACTGCTCTAACAGAACCACACCTGTCACTGCAGGAGGACTGCAGCCACCATTTAATGGGACTGCCACCAACACCCTGACCAACAGGGTGTCAGGTCGTATTCTGACTCTGCCATAGGTTGGGGTTTTTTTGTTTGTCCTATTGCATTAATACTTTTTTTAGTTTTTTTTTTTCCTAGTAAAGAGCTGTTATTCCTATTCCCATATCTTTGCCAGAGAGCCTTTGAATTTCAAAATCATAATAATTTGGAGGGAGGGGGTTTACATTTTCCATTTCAGGGGAGGCTCCTACCTTCCCTAGCAGACACCTGTCTTTCCAAACCAAGACACTAATTCTGGCCCTACTTGCTGATGTGGATCAAGATTACATTTGTCAACTTCTAGTCACCCAGCTATCCAAGACTGCTGATATGTGATAGAAGGTGGCTCAGGGAGCTCTACTGCCAGCTCCCTCAGTATCATAGAGTAGAATTTCTAATAGGAGTAGAATCTCCAAATTCAGTGCTCTCTAACAAACCCCAAACTTCAGTCTTCCACAGAAAGTAACTTGAAGAGTTTTATCTACTACAGAAATGACCAACGTGTTCCCAGCTACTTTGCAGCAACTTCCCATCGACAAGCACAGAGTCAGTCAAGTTTATTTGACAGGTTACTGAAAAACAAGTTGTTATAAAAAATTCATTAAAATTAAGCCACATAATAACTTGGTGCCCATTCAAGCAACATCATAGTACTGAATAGGAACTGTCTAAATGGAATAGGAAAAATATATTTAAAGAAGCAGCAGAAAGATATCTAGATAACAAAGCAAAAACTGAAATTAATTTTTGAAAGTGCTCCCTAGTAGACAGTTTCCACATGACTAGACACCTATTATTGAACTAATAAAAATAGCACTGTTTTGAGAAAGTGTGTGTTTATCTCATGTAAAAATGTAATTCTGGTAAATTACTTTATACTTATCCACAACAAAATAACCAGCTTATTTTTCTTACCATATATGCTCTAGTGTGTGAAGAGTGTGCACATGAACAGAGCCATTCAAATAAGACATTTTCCATTGCTTTTCTTGGCTTCTCTTTGTGAGAAGGGAAATTTCCCAATTAAAAACAAAAAAGAACAAAATAACAAGAAAAACCCAAAATACACAACCAAAGTTAAAAATCCCTAATTCTGCCTCTTGCATAAAGCCTTGTTATCACAGAGGCCTCATCACTGTGCTTAATCCAAAAATTTGGGGGTTAGTAGTTTTCCAACTGATTTTTGAGAGGTTGCTTCCAAGCCAAAACTCAGATTCAAAATTGCCAAAACCCAGCTTCATACTTGAAAGACCTTCCCCGCCCTTTTCTTTAGATATTGATGATAAAGAAAACATCTGTACAATTTCAGAAATGGGCTCTACTGATGCACCTTCTATCATGCACTTAAGCAGGTGTGAGAGGAGTGATGACAGCCAGACCTGTGAGACTGACATGAATTAACAAGAATTGCTGCTATATGATGATTTTATTTTCTTGCTCAGTTAATCAGTGAGAACAGAGGCATTGAGGGAATAAAAGTGCTCTGGAGCTGCTTGGCTGTAATCATCAGTGAAGAGTAGCAGTGACTGAGAGGGTCAGGAAACCAGGAGTTTTGAACTGGAGATTGGCAGGGTATAAGAAGGATGCTGGCTGTTAGCAAAAAAAGGAGAAGGAAAAAAGAAAAAAAAAAAAAAGAAGAAAAAGAAGAATTTGCATGGGTAATGGTATATAGTCCAAACAATGAAATAAGAGTGCTGACAAAGTTCCCAGAAGTGTATTCTTTGCATCATTTGATTGTATGTATTATACTGCCTCTCAGGACTGAAGAAACTTTTCTAAATTTTGTATTTACTTTTCATTGTCATATTTTTATCTTGTGGAGCAAACCTTTAGTTTTGACTGGCTTCAGGTTTTCAGTTGATCCTATTGATGTTGTAAGGATAAGGATTGAGAAACAAAGACTGAATTTCTGGGAGTTTTTCTATTAAATACGTCAATTTGTGTAAAGTGTTATTAATTAATATGAAAATATATTTTGTTGATTAATTCTTTTGAAAAAAACCCCAAAAAAACAGATAGGCACAATATACCTTTCTTTGATATGGCTGTGAACAGCCACCCTTTGGAATCTGGGTTGCTGATGTAGTAATATGGTTACATTGCTATTTTTTGGGCAGGTGGGAGCCTCTTAAAACAACTTTTTGATTTCCCCTTTTCTCTGGTGAGAATATATACCCTTATATTGCTCTCAAACAAGTTGACTCCAATTCACTAAAGGCTTTGGCATCACACCCTGAGAGCTATGAACAAATCAATGTGTAGAATATTAACCTGTCACAATGTAGAAATGTGTTTTCTTGCACTGTCTTCTAAAGAGAGTTTTTATCAGGAGTTTCTCTCCATCTGTGAACTATAAGTCAAATTCAACTGAAAAATGACACACTCAGAGGTGTGAAAATTTCCTCTGAAATGGAGAAAAAGACCCAACTGGCCAACATTAGAATGTCAGAACTCAGCAAGAACTATTGTCCCTTTATGAGAGACCAAAGCAACTCTGCTGAGATAAATCTGTGCTGGGAACATTGGCAAATCTGATGGGTGGCAGAAAGTGTTCATGGGAAAAAGAAGGTATTTTGAGCTCTGGTAGCTTTGATAGAAGCAACTGTGCTCTGATATAGTGTGTCTTCCCACAGAGTAGGTAAAACACTTGATAAGGAACGTTGAGAATGTTGTATGAGAGACAGCAAGGCTAGACATTTTTAGCTACAGCTTTCATCAAAAAAATTTAGTCTGTTTGCCTCAACAGTGCTGCTTTTTTTCTTCCCTTCAGTATGAGAAATCATTATGTCCCTTGTGATAAACAAGGAAATAAAGGAGTCAGGGCAGCAGGGGAAGGGAGAAGAGTAATACTTCAACACTTCTTACACTTGCCACCTGGAAAATCCACAGAACAAAAAACCCAAAACCAACCAGTGATACCAAGGTTGGTAATGCTCTCTCTAAAATTCAAGGGAACATTATATGATGGAGACTCTAACTGTACCCCACTTCTCTCAAAGCAAATAATTGTGGTTTGATGGTGACTGGTCCTGAATAGATCAAATAAACCTCTTCCACCTCCAGGTGTCCTGAGGTGGTGAGTAAAAATCAGGGTGGATGCTTGCTGGGAAGCTGTTTACACTGCCTGGATCTCTAGGGGAAGATTTTGTGTTAACTTTTGTTTATGTTACTGAACACAGCTGAAAATCATTATTTCCCTTGAAGGATAATGTAGCAATAACAAATTTTTATTTTCCCAGTCATCTAATACATGAGACTGGTAAATGTAGTTACTGTCTACATTGTTACAGAAATTGTATAATTGTAGAACAGAAATTATTAATTTGCTTTTTGGGCTGAACGCACATATATCAGTCAGGAGATTTATTTATAGAAAAAAATAGAGATTTATTTATAGAAAAATAAATTGTGAAGAGTGTAGATGAGAGGTGTCCCACAGCATAGTGTTCCATTGCATTTCAGGGCATTTTTGGCAAAACCAAATCAAAGAATCTTGCTAAAATCTTTCCAGCTGTGAACGTTTGGAAAACATATATATGTATATATATATACACATACATATATACATATATATATATATATATATTCCTGGTGAAGGTCAGACCTGAATGAGAAGCCTATGAATTAGTTCTGGAAAAATCTTTGAATAAAAGTGGTAAATGGAAATATGATCTATATTTTCCATGTGGATGTATATGATGAAGATACCAGATGGACTAGCATTTCTACCACTGAGCACCCTTAAGAGACATGCTGACAAGGTGGGTAAAATATGTGTGACTGCTTGTTTCATGGAAATGCTTCTCCACCCTCTCAGCTCATTTTAGTGTGGATTTAACAATAGGAATGTGTTCAAATGACCCTTGTTTGCCTTAAGAATGTATGAGCTGTCTGGTGCTTGTGAAGCGATATTAAACACAGAGAGTTGTGCTTGGTAAGGTGCTATAAAACAAACCATTTATTTTATTGGTACCCATTTCAATAATACTTACATATACACCTAGTAATACGGTAAATCCATAGCTACAAAAGATAGTAAAATTTCTTAGTTTAAGTAATTCAATTTATTATTTCAGAATTTAAGCAAAAAAGTCTTATGTTTATTAGAAATAAATAAAATATCAGTATAATAAGTGAAAGAATAGAGTGGGGCTACTATTAAGCCTTGCCAACAGCAAATAATCTCAGTTACATAAGAGTTGTGAAATCATCACTTTCAGTTGCAAATGTAACTAAAACACGGTGATGCTAATAAACCTCTTCCCACTTTATTGGGATGAATTGCACCTATTTGCCTTTGAGCACATAATAAACTGTTATGTAAGGGTTTTACTCAGCCTTATCCAATCACTTCACAGAGTGGCTACATCATTCCTCTGCTTCAGTCTCTGATATCTGCTTTACATGGCTGAAAACAAATTCTTGCACCAAGAGAGTAGTTATGAGTAATTATTTTGATAATTTTCATGAAATAACTGATTAAGTGCAGAAAAGATACATTCCCTTATAGGTAGAAGTGGTGCCAATAACCTATTCTATAAAATTATGTCCAGTATATAGCATCTAAGCTGGTTGGTTGAATTCTATTATAATAAGAGAAATATGTTAGAAATGGCACATAAAAATCTCTGGACTGTGTAACTATTCTGTCAAGGCAACAGAATATCTTTTGAAATCTAAGGTGACAGAGTTTGATACAATGAGGATTCATATTCATAAAAGATTCTTAGGGAAAATAGACAACAGGAATGGATCAGTATATTCTGTCAGGGTAAGGCAGACCAAACAGATGTTGTTTTGACTTTTCCAGTGATTCTTAAAATTAACCAGTTAGTTACTTAACTTTTGTGTCATTTCAGATAATGGCTGAGTCATGTACAGTGCAACATTACTGTCAAAGATTGGTTGCACTGTCTACTTGTTTTATAGCAAGTGAAAATGTGTTTGAAAATATATGGACGGAAGGAGAGAGTGCAACAGAAGGACTGCATTTCTGTTGAAACACTATAGCATATGGTAAATATAAAACATTTCATATTTGCATTAGACGTAGAGTGAGCATCTCTCTTAGTTGGAAATATAAAGATATTTTATTTAAAGACAAATATAAGGAACTATCGGTGCTTAAATATGAGTGCTTTTCTACTTCTCAAAACTGGAAAATATTATAATTTGTAGCAGAAATAGTTGTGACGTATATGAGACAATGGAGAGCAATTTATTTTTATAAATAAATTCCTTATTATGTTGTGGAAAGGGACCTGTGGGTCCTGGTTGATGGCAAGTTGAACACAAATTTTGCAGTGCCCAGGCAGCCAGGAGGGCCAAGCCTGTCCTGGGGGCATCAGGCACAGCACGGCCAGCCAGGCCAGGGAGGGGATTGTCCCGCTCTGCTCTGGGCTGGGGAGGCCTCCCCTTGAGTATTGTGTGCAGTTCTGGGCTTCATGGTGTAAAAAAGATATTAAACTATGAGAGAGCATCCAAAGGAGGGCAAGACAGCAAAGATGGTGAAGGGCCTTGAGGAGAAGCTGTGTGAGGAGTGGCTGAGGGCACTTGTTCTGTTCAGCCTGGAGAAGAGGGGACTGAGGGGAGACCTCACTGCAGGAACAGCTCCCTGTGAGGGGAAGAGGAGGGGCAGNCTCCATGGCATAAAAAAGACATTAAACTATGAGAGAGCATCCAAAGGAGGGCAAGACAGCAAAGATGGTGAAGGGCCTTGAGGAGAAGCTGTGTGAGGAGTGGCTGAGGGCACTTGTTCTGTTCAGCCTGGAGAAGAGGGGACTGAGGGGAGACCTCACTGCAGGAACAGCTCCCTGTGAGGGGAAGAGGAGGGGCAGGCACTGATCTCTGCTCTGTGGTGACAGTGACAGGATCCGAGGGAATGGCCTGAAGCTGTGTCAGGGGAGGTTTGGGTTGGATTTTAGAAAAAAGACTCTTCACCCACAGGGTGGTTGGGCACTGAACAGACTCCCCAGGGCTGTGGGCACAGTGCCTTGAACAGGGTTCAAGAAGCATTTGGACAATGGTCTGGGGCATTTGATGTGTTTTTTTCAGATTGCCCTATACAGGGCCAAGGTTGCACTCAGTGATTCTTGTGGGTACTTTCTATGATTCTCTGATATATTTATTCTTTCATCAATGCCTTTTTTCTGTAAGTGTTCTTCCTCACATGGCATTTCCCATGTTGAGACAAAGTATTTGCACAGGCAAATCTCATATATGTAAATCTCAGCTTTCAAATTACAACTTAAGCTTTGTGATTTTTTTATTAAAATACTAGATTTCTTCAGGCAGAGCTATAGGCTTTAAACAGGCTTTGATTAATGGTAACTACACTTAATTTCTTCTCAGTGGATTCAGAGGATCAGCATGCCTTTACTCATGAAACAAAAGACAGTGCCTTAAAATGAAGATGTGTCACCCTAATTATACCAATCTTATTCTATTCAGAAGTTATACAAATTGCAACAACTAAAGAATTTCAGTAGATAGTAAAATCAGATTCTTAATTTTAGTGTGAGTCATGAGGATTTAACATTTTACAGCTTTGGACTTGAAATAAGACATCTTAATTATCTTAGCAGTTTCACACATAAAGTGATTTACATGCCACCTCCTACCTGTCAACCTGGGGTTTCCTTTCACTTAATTAAATTTCCAGAAACACACTTCATATATGCTGTACTCTATTACCTTCATAAACTCTATTCTTTTCTATATATCATATCCCTTTTTGTATGTATAAATGTTGTTAATGAAGGGATTTGTGTCTCTCTTTGAAGTTTTAGAGAATGTCATAATCTTTTCTTTGTTTTCTTTGGGTTTGTTTTGCTGTTGTCTGATTGTTTTGTTTTTATTTTTAACAGTATTTCTTATTATGCAAGCAGTTTATCTGTTAAATTTAAAAAAAGAGCTTAAAGTTGTGAGGGGCAGGAGATTAAAAGAAATCCAGATTTTCTGAGAAGGGCTGTTATAATACCTCAGGGAGTGGGAAGGTAACCTATCTTCAGATGGAAACCCAGACCTCAGTAGAATACGCAAACTGAAATAAACTTCCCACAAAATGCTATAATAACATTCCTGAGCACGAAGCCATATTCTACCTTCAGTGAAAAGCAAAAGATTTTCCATAGATAGCAAAAACTGGAATATTTTCCTCAAAATATTGAAACATACACACATACGGACTCTCAACGATCAGCACTGAAAAACACTTCTGAAAGGGAATTTGAAAGTTCCTTGGTGAAAATCCTTGGAAATTCTGCAGCACCTTCTGCAGAGTTATGGAGTTGATGGGTCTTCAGTAGCCTCCTGTGTTTTCACTTATAGGAAATTTCAACATACACTGAGATGTCCAAAACATCCTAAAAAGCAATTTTGCAGAGAGCCCCATGGGGCTGACTAATGTAGCTCAGTCCAGACTGGTTATATAGATTATACTGGGATTTTCAAATGTCCAGTCACGAGCAGAACTCAAAAGATAATGGCAGAATTTACCCTTGGCTTTTTGGAAAAAGGAAGTTTAGTGACTGTATGATGCTGTTTGAAGGTGAAGGTTTTATTTTTTGTCTGTAGTCTCACAAATGCCAGTAGGTACAGGAATATAGAAAATGAAAATACTTTTATGTTAGCTTGATAACATCAAAGGTATTAGTCCCCTGTAGAAAGTTCTCTTATAAAATAAGTGTGAGATATGGGATTTTGTAAATAATAAGAATCAGCCTAAGACATGATTTGGTTTTACCTGTATGATTTGAACCTGGCTTAATTTAACCGGGCTCTGAAGGAGCAAAATCTGTCATTTTCCTGAAACAAAACTCAGCTCTTGCCTGCAAAATGTTCTATCAGTGCATTCTGCCTAAAGGCCTAAATACTAATGATTATACTCTCCAAAATTATGAATGAGCTCCTTGTCCCACTGATGTAGTTCACAGTTTCTTTGTAAGAAATTAAATACATTATAAATAATTGTTCATATGAAGACCATAATCACTGACTATACCTAAAGGACTCAGAAAGCATGACCTGCTGGTATCCCTTCCCTGAAAATACCTGGCAGTGTAAAAATATACTACAAGACATGGCAGTTGCATGACAAGTCAGTTTTCTTACTGGAAAGAGTTGTCATAATCAGGAAGTCCCTTAGAAAATTTATTTTTCATTTAAACCCCACTCGAGACTATCTGTTAAGGTGATATTTTATATTGAGATCTAGAAACTGTTCATAAAATGAATAATGCTTTCTTCATGTACAAAATTTGCTGACATAAAGAGTTGTACAAAGAAATTGTATAATGTTGTTGCAAACTGAAAATGATCAGAAAATACCTTTTTACATACACTAGGGAATAAGTTTTAAGCTATAGTTACTTAATAGAAGCTACCTTACAAGTTTTAAGCAGGTGCTCAACAAGGGATTCTGATGTTTACTATACTCTTACTGTTTTATCTGTTTCCTCAGATTTTTAAATGTAAACTAAAATACTAATGGAGTGTGAATCTATTCCTCTTTCCATTTCAGGGAATCAAGGAGACATCAAAGCCAGGATTGGAACTTCAGCAACTGGGTCACCAGCTCTGTCTTTTATTTCTGAAGGTGGAATCCTGACATCAGATGAGTTTTCAAAGGTAGTTTTCAGCACACGTTCCTTGCTTATGGTTTTAAAATATGAAATATTTATCTGAATTTTTTCTATTGCCCATGAAAAAATAAGGAATAGATATTATACTGGACTGAATTTTTGAGCACTAAATTTATCATAATCCAGCAGTTTGCATTGCTGTTACAGACAGGTTGAGGCTGTAGACAAACAAAAATGTCTCAAAGTACTTGCTGCATCTTTTGATGACCACCAGCAGTTTTGGAAATATACTGCGTATACATTTTAACATATTTTGGTGGCATATTTAATGTGGGAAGGCCCACACTGAAGGAGTTCATGAAGGGCCATCTCCTGTGGGTGGCACCCCACACTGAGCAGGGGAGCAGGGTGAGGAGGAAGGAGCATCAGAGACAATGCACATTGAACAGGCTGCAATCCCCATTCTCCATGCCCCTGTGCTTCACTTGAGGGAGGAGAGAGAAGAATTGGGCACTGAAGGAGTTCATGAAGGGCCATCTCCTGTGGGTGGCACCCCACACTGAGCAGGGGAGCAGGGTGAGGAGGAAGGAGCATCAGAGACAATGCACATTGAACAGGCTGCAATCCCCATTCTCCATGCCCCTGTGCTTCACTTGAGGGAGGAGAGAGAAGAATTGGGAGTGAAGTTGAGCCTGAGAAGAGACATGGGCTGGTTTTGTTTGGGATTGAGACTGTTTTCTTCATAGAAGCTCTTATGGTGCTGTATTTTGACTTTGTGAACAAGAGAGGGTTGATAATAGACCAGTGTTCCACCTGCCGCTGAGCATCAAGGTGTTCGCTGCCTCCCACACTGCCTCACTGGTGAGGAGGCTGGGGGTGCACAGGAGGCTGGGAGGTGACACAGTGGGGACAGCTGACCCCAGCAGACCCAAGGGGTATCCCACACCATGTGTGTCCTGCTCAGTACATAAACCTGGGAGAGGGAGGAACGTTCAGTGGGATGCCATTTATTTTCCATTATCAGTGTTACACAGGATGGAGCCCTGCTTTCCTGGAGACAGCTGCTGCAACATAGAAGCAGTGAATGAATTCCTTTTTTGCCTTGTTTGTGTGCATGACTTTTGTTTTACCTATTAAACTGTCTTTTTCTGAACCCATGAATTTTCTCTCTCTTAGTCTTCCAATTCTTTTCCCAATCCCACTCAGGGAAGTGGGACTAGCAAATTAATGGCTGTGTGGGGTTGAGATGCTGGCTGGGGTTAAACCACAAAAGGTGGAATGATGGAGGGTGGTATTAGATCTGTTCTTATTTTTTATTAACTTAGTCTGTTTAATTGACAATAATTTTAATAAATTTCCCCAACTCAGACCTGTTTTGCCCGTAATTGTAATTTTTAAGTGATCTCCCAGTCTTTATCTTTACCCACAAGGAACTTTTTGCCTTATTTTCCTCCCCTTGTCTTGTTGAGATGGATAAGTGATTCCAGTGCTTTTTCCCTATTGTACAAATGTAACTTGAAGAGAACAGGGTTCACTGGGTTTTTTTTGTTGTTGTTTTTGTTTAATTTTTTTTTGTTTTGTTGGTTTTTTTTGTTTTGTTTTTTTGTTTTTTGTTTTTTTTTTCCTTTTAATTTTAAAATTCAGGCTACCACTTATAGATTATCTCTACTCCACAGACCAATATTTCTGTTAAACTATTCTTTGAACTTTTTAAAATAATGATTCAGTCATTTAGGTTAATTTAACTAGAATGACAGAAAATTAAAAATGCAAAGTAAAAAAAGTGATAGAAATTGCCTAGGTAGGTTTATCTCAAGCGAATAGAAACTTTAATGAAAGGTCCATGTTAAGGTGACATCAAAGAAAGTGCCTCCATTTTTGACAGGTGAAACTGTTATCAACCCCTTTTATTGATAATATCAGGATTGCTTTAGTTCCAGACTTTAGAGTTATCAGATAACTTCACAGCCTTCACATTCCCTAGGCTGTATTCAGGTTGACTTTTTGTACCTTTCATCTCTCTAAGGCACATTTTATCATAACTCCCTTTGCTATCTAAATGTGAGAGAAAGAAATTTTGAAGAATATTGTTTGGTGCTGAAATAATGGAAAAAAAAAAAGATATTTTCTTATTGCCCTGGTGATTTGATACACTGACAATTCAATTTGTTATCCAATAAATAAGAAAAAATGTAACATACAACTAGACAAAATCTAACATATTTGTTTTTCAAAGGGAGATGTCACTGACATGTCTATCTATATAGCTGGTTTTTTTTAAAGTTTCTAAGATTATAAATCTCTAAAATATACTTTGGGAAAGCTGTGGCATTTCTTTTCCTTACTTCAGACTGCTCTGAAGCATAAACTTAACTGCTCACTAGAAAATGCAAACTTTGAATAAAACTATTATTCCTGGATGCACAGTTGCACCCAAAGTGATCTCAGGCATCTGACCAAACTGAAAGTAATATCCCATTTTTAATACTTAGAATAAAGTTTTATAGCTATATGAGTGTGCACCAATTTTTCTAACATTTTACATTATTTTTTTCTTAAGAAGTAAGACATTGCAGTGCAGATAAAACAGAAATTACTTGGTTCCTAACAAGAGTACAAGGAGTTCTTGACACAATATTAGGAATTTGCAATAGGCAGTGAGTGTTTGGTTTGCTTGTGAACATGGCATATTTAGACAAATAAACAGTTCTAGAAATTGTATTATTATGAAATACTTGAACATTTTACAGATAGAATATGCAATATCATTACTGGTACTGATATAAAAACTTTTAGATTTCTCTACCAATCAAATGAAAAAGGGTTTAAATTTTGTTCTCATAAGTATTAGAGAGATAAGAGAAAAGCCTAAATAAAAAACAACCCTGAAGCAGAAGATAATGGAGATTTCACAACAATAAAATAAAAAGCTAACCAAGAGAAAAACAAAACTAGCAACTACAGGTTTACAAAAGGTAGAATATGAGAAGGTCAGGGAAACCATTGGGGAAGCCAATGGGTCAGAACTCTTTCTTGAATTAAATTTTGAAGAAACTTTAAATGAAGTTAGTTGGAATTGACCTTGCACAGAAGGTGGAAACACTTATAAGGAATACCTTTAAGGCCAGATTAATTTGATATTAATCTCTACATGGCAGTAGAGAATCTCTTGCTACTAGGAGTAAGTAGTGAATCTGTAAAGTAAATACAACAAAGAATGGAACTTCAGAGAATACAATGCCCTGGATATATAAAAGTTTTAATAAATTACATGAGACATGCCAAATTATAAAATGACGAATTATAAAAAATTAGAACTCTATATAAATACAATGAGGTTAATATAGAAACGAAATCAAATAAAAACAGAAATCTAAGTAAGGCCCCCAAACAAATCTTTCATTTAGTTTTAAGTAAATAATGAAATCAGGGTCAAGGCAAACAGTTGGGAATGAGTACACAGAAAAGAATATAAGTATGTTTGAACTGGAGGTCAAATGTATGGAATTTTATACACTTTAATTGGGGAGCCTTAACACTGTGGGTTCTAGATTTTTATACTTCAGTACAAAAAAAAAAAAAAAAAAGCATGATTGATGGAAAGATGTGAATGGGAAATCTTAGTTACTAGATCTCTTTGACTTTGATTTCAACTAGAAAGAAAAATCAGGAGCTGTTGGAGAGTGTATTTACATAATGAACACATTGATTATTCTTCTCCAAGGGAATAACTCTTATTTCTTTTGATGCACATGAATTCAGCCTGATTTCCTTTATATTAACAAAGAAGGGAAGGGAAGGAGAAGGGAAG
>VZRH01003213.1:78539-115735 GCA_013397555.1 Urocynchramus pylzowi
GAAGGGAAGGGAAGGGAAGGGAAGGGAAGGGAAGGGAAGGGAAGGGAAGGGAAGGCTCAGAGCTGTTGAGATGAGACTTTTGCTACTGTGAATTTCAGAGATCAGACACAAAACTCACACCACTGTGCATTACATTGTCAGCTTTCCCATCTTTTATGACACACCATTTAGAACAAAACCTGTGGGAGCTATTGCTTCTCAGCATGATGCCCAGAACATCAAGCTATATGTGCATTGCTCTTTATCCTTTTCCCTACTCTTCTTTTTTTCCCCCTTTTAACTCCAGTATGCCTCTTATTAGGATTTCTGTTTAACGCCCTAGGAAAGGTTTATGCATTTATAAGAAGCAGATAATAGATGCATGCACTTCAGTGTTTGCCATCTTGGCTTCCCTTTAATGTAATTCATTATTCCACAAATATACGGCACATAGTGCTGCCAAGTTAATTTGTATAATAATAATGAGCTATTAATTAACATCCAAGAACACATGTTTCTTCCAACAATTTGTGGTAATAAAGTAATTAATGAAATTCACAATTTCATTCTAGACAGGAAGTCTGACTGCTGTTTGGAACATTGCAACCCTCTTCTCTGTGAATACAATCAATAAATTCCGGTGTTAATCTGCAAAGAAGGGTGGAAAAACAATATATACATAAAGGGTGGAAAAACAATATATACATAAATTGTTGTGTGGTGCTGTTCTTCTCAGAACAGTTAAACGACTTGCTGTTTTATGCAAAAAAATATTCAAAATTTGTTCCCATCAATAAACATTTGCCTGAGAATAACACACTGCTCCCTACTGATTGATAAAAAATTCAATTTTTTCTCAAGTAAACAAAAGCCTTCTATTTTCTTACTCCTCATACTGGTAAATAATGATCTTCAAAGTCTTTAAAATCACAGAGACATAAGTTGTGAAGAAAGTGCAATGCCTGAGAGCTGTGCACTTTGGGAAAACTATGGATCATGGTGTTGGCATGAATCTAAAAGTAAAAGTAACAGTATCTTCATTGCTCAACCTGACCTGAATATCACATGCCTCAATAGCATCACTTGCTTTTTTAGTGATGACAGTCTCAATGAAGAGGAATGTGGTTTACAGTGAATATAATAAAAAAATTCTTCTCAAAACCTTTTTGAGTACATGAAGCTTATACAAAATTTGGGTCTAATTTCATGGAGAATTCCATTAAATTCAGTGGAAATAGGGACAACTTTCTGGAAAGTTCCTCATGAGCTTTGTAATATTTGCACTTTGCAGAATGTTTAGCACGTTATTTTAAAAGCCAAATAAATGCAGTTTCTAGTACTCAGCAAAGTACCAGAACACAAATGTTTGTTGTTTATTATATATTTGGCAACTAACCCTCCTCAAATGAATCACAGTATATAATTTGTACTTATAAAACAAATCAATCTCCACTGAAATTTTTATTAAATCAATTTTTAATCATCCACAGAGGAATTTGTCAACATGGAAAATTATGAGGAAAATTGAGAAACACAGCCACATGCCACTTGTAAAAATTTTTTTTTTTTGGCAGATTCTCAGCACCTTTGGGATACACAAATTACCAACTCTTTAGTTGTGCTTTTCAGTTCATCATGAAAGATCAGAATAGAATCACACAACCATAGAATGGTTTGGGCTAGAAGGGACCTTAAAGGGGATTGTTGCCATCCCCCTACCATGGGCAGTGACACCTCCCTCTAGGCCAGGTTGCTGAAAGCCCCATCCAACCCGGCCTTGCACAACTCCAGGGATGGGGCAGCCACAACTTCTCTGGACAACCTGTACCAGTGTCTCACCACCCTCACTGTAAAGAATAGTTTCTCATTCAATTATGTATACAGTTTTTCTAAAGATATTTGTGCAAAATACATTACTTAAAAAAGCTTGAGTAAAGTTATGTTGAAAAGTATACATTCAGATTTGATTGCCAACCATCTTGCTTACAATTTTTTTTCAAAGTCAAGAATCATATCTTTCTGATAAGTCATAAAGTACATCACATGATTTCTGACAAGATGTGATAAGAAACATTCCTAAGAAGACAATAAAATATTTCTAATTCTAGGTTAAGCCAAAACTGGAGATGCAATAAACACACAACAATCTTTGTGCATCAGTCACATCTTCAAAGATCATTTTCTTGCTGAGAGATGTTTAGCCACTCTACTTTTAGCCTCTACTGAAAACAGAGGATGTAGATCTAGCCCAGAATTTTCTGAATGATGATAAGAGGAAAATTATGTATTAGATGACATATAAACATATATATCATTCATATCTTGTCTGATGTTGAACTTTGCCTTGTAGGTAGCCATGTTCATGAAGCCCTTTCCTACAACCAAATTATTGGTACAGATGTTGCAGGAGGTGGCTGCAGAGATAAACCAAGACTTACACATGGAAAGCAGTGAGCAGACACAGCAGAAGTGACAGCCAGAAGAGCCTCCTCTGTTTGTAATTCTGAGAGGCTCTGGTGGCTCATCTCACCACTGGTGACTATTCTAGGGCATCACAATATTTAGGAGTGCTGCTCATGTATAAGCTGATGCAAAATGCAAAATAAACCCCTAGAGGCAGCTGAGGAAACACAATAAATCAGTGTTTGAGAGCGTGTCAGAGATAGGGATTCAGAGCAGCTCTGTGACTGTTTTCTCTAAAACAAATCACTGCACAACTTGAACACAGAAATGTCTTGGAACAAATGTGTTTTAGGGACATTAAACTGGAAAGTGTGGTGACCATGATTTGTGAAGGCAAACAAAACTTCTTTTATCTGCTCTCAAATTCAATGAAAAATGAAATTAATTGCTAATTCTTCTTTTTTTAACCACTGGCCTAATCTATTTTATCTACAGACCCCATGTGAACTGTGTTTGAATGATACTATAATGCGCAATATGTTAATCCTGCATTTTTTTTAATTTAACTAATGATGGTTGATTGTTATTAAAATGAAGAATTTTAGTTTGTATGGGGTATTATTTGTTACCTTGGGAATCCAGGTCAGAGGTTTTTAATTTTATTTTTTTTTTTTCTGTCTGTGACCTTCCTTTTCTTTCTGTTTGCAATGTCATATATTGTGAACTGCTTTTCTCAGTCAGCTTCTGTGGAGCTCTTAGAAGTGCACTGGCAACCTCCAGGAATGCCCAGGAAGCAGGCTGGAAAACTCTGGTCATATTTTACTTCTTTTAATCATTTAGTGTGGAGGTATCTCCTTTTCAGAACAAATAAATAAAAACAAGAAAAAAGACTTGTGGCCTTTGTTATTTTTTTGAAAAAATTAGCTCCAAGGCTTTTAAAGTTCATATACTGACAATGACAGAGATTTTTCCCCATTTCCAGAATGTTTATTTTGGAGACAATTAACTGCTGGTGCAAATAGGTACAGAATTTCAGAATTTAGGTATCTTAATATGTATTGATTTTTGAAGTCCTGGTGTTTATTTAAAGAAATGCAATTCTTTTCAACACTGTAAAAATGTGAGCTGCTGCCCATAATGCACCCTGT
This sequence comes from Urocynchramus pylzowi, assembly GCA_013397555.1. Lineage (NCBI taxonomy): Eukaryota > Metazoa > Chordata > Aves > Passeriformes > Fringillidae > Urocynchramus > Urocynchramus pylzowi. The sequence goes on from VZRH01003213.1 coordinate 82,070, forward strand.
TGCCTGCTCTCAGTTAAATACCTATAGTTTCTTGGTCCTGTGACCTATGACCAAGCAATTTATAAACGTTGCCTGGCAAGGCAACAGCAAAATTGTTTTTTTGAACGGGGGTTCTGTTCTTCCTCCTGCAACCATGGGATGGGATCCATCAGCTTTTGCATTAGACTCAGAAAATTGGACATATATCTTAACTAGTTTTAATAGTCTTTACAGATGAGTACCAAGACAGTGCTTTCACAATTTTTTTCTTTTCTTTTCTTGTTTATAAAGGGATATAGAAAGAATTAATTTAGGTGTATATATCATGTCTAGCTTTAATGGATCCTCATTTATGATATTTTTTGCTCCCAAATCAGTGAGTTTAAGAGGAAAAAGTTTCTGAAAAGTTCAAAAATTAAGTTGGGCATTAACTAAGGTAGAAATTGGTGTTCAAACAAAGTATCAATAAGTCTCAGCTTTTGTTTTTGATGAGTTTGAACAAGTTAAACCTTTTTCTCTGGGGAAAACTGTTCTACACTTTTAATAATTATAACAGCATCTTTCAGTAGAAGATACAATAGACAGTTCTTTGAAAAAACTTGCTCTTCCCATCTTCAAAACATACACTTTGAAAGATGACAAACTGCTAAATGTAGGTTTTATTAAAATGTGAGATGTTGAACATTGCAGCATACATTCAAAAAGCAAGCAAGATGAAATTAAGAGCAGGGAGAGACAAATGTTCCCCATGATTATGTCTCAGTGCTGTCCTGCACTGCACATTGCCCTCACCTCTCCTCAAGTCTTCCTGGAACCTCTAAAGAACCAGAACCTGCATTCTGGATCACTCCCTTGTTGGCTCTGATTAAATGTTTGCATCTGTAATGAAGACATAAACATTTCTACAGCCACTGTCTGCTCTCTTTCTGTAAGTTAAGTTTTAACCAATGGCATTGAAGATCACAGAATCACAGAATCACAGAATCATAGCATTGTTAAGGTGGAAAGGACCTCCAAGGTCATCAAGTCCAACATCAACCTAGTGCCACCACAATCATGTTTGCTATTAAACCATGTCTTCAAATGCTGCATCCAGATATTTTTAATTTTTCCAGGAGAAAAGACAGATCTTACTTAATCTTCATTTGAACTGATCTTATCCTCCCAAAAATACTATAGTGTTCTCTAAATACAGTCCTGTTAATTCTTAATTAGGAGTCCAGCTCTGTGAAAAATGAAAAGACTATAACTGTGCTATGAACTGTGAAGACCATTCTTTCTATCTTTAAAAATACTGTTTTGTCATATTACAGATGTTAAAAGCTAAACATGGATAGAATTGAGCAGTAAATAAATGTGCTGAAAATTCAGAAGTTGTTGAGATGATTTACACTAATGACCATATATACACATAAGGTAGGCAGACACTTGAAAAGGAAACTTGACTCAGGAAACTTGACTCAGAAAACTTGAGCCAAATGTTTATTAATCTGGGATAGTTGTTTTCCATAGAAAGATTAATGCATACAATTTTAAAATTAATCTCTTAGCTGTGGCTGAAAAGATAATGATGATATGACCACATGATATTATTTTGTGAAATCTTCTAGTTTTCCATTCATAAGAAATTTCACGTATTTTTATGGACTTACTTTGCTCCTCAAAAAGTGGTTTTTATAACATTAATTTTTGCTTTTAGAAAATTCAGAGGTATCTAACAAGTTTCTCTTCAGCATGTGATTAGTTTATATTTGTCCTTTTTTTTTCCTTTTTGTTCCTGCCACCCCATCTTATTTCCTCACTCTGCTGTTCTGAGAGAGGAGGCAGGGGATCAAATGAGTGCATGAAGGTAACTCCTCATATGAACCAGAAATATGCCATAATTCAAAAAGGAAAACAGCTGAGAAAGAATAAATCTTGTTTTAATGTGCCTGAGCTTGTATTAAAAATACAGATGTACTGTATGCATATGAAATTTTTGATTAAAATGTCTCTCACCAGTCTGTCTCTTTAATTAAATAAAACCTGCTTGGTATTAATCAAAGCATAAAGAATTTATGCCCCAAATCCAGATTAATTAAAAGCCCAGAAGCTTGAAGAACAGACTGTGTATAAATACTAAAATAAATCAATCTAAACATAATATTTATGTACTGGGGCTGTGTATTCCAAAAATATAAATAATTCCAGAAAGTGATTTATGTCAGATTCACTGTGGAAATACATTGCTTATTAGGATATATTTAAACGTGAAGTTAAGCAAATAGTTTGATTTACAAATTTTCTTTTAAAAATACTTAGTTTTTAACTATAACTATATTGGAACACTTTCTAATGAACAAATCATTAGAAATGTGCTCTTTAGTCTTCCACTTTAGTAAAAAACAAAGGCTGAAAAAAAAACTTCTGTGGCCCTGTGGATTTTACAAAGTCATATTCAAAACAATATTTTTCTTTCTAGGAACAACGGAACAGAAGTATGTTCAGTATTTCTGGTTCTATTAGTAAAAAAAAAATTAGTTTTGGATGTAAAATATTTTGATTTATGCTTAGAAGTGAAGTCTAGGTCAAAAAATGTGCATAAAAATATTGTGGGAGCTCTTTGAAAGAAGGGAGGTGTTATTGGGCCCTTTGTAATGCACAGGGAGCCACTAATGAAAAAATGAATGAGGAAGCAGAAAGTATTCAAGGGAGTTCCTAACCTCTGCCAGTTCCTAATCTCTCCCAGAACTAACTATAACTCTCTAAATAGGAAAAGTTTGCCTTGGCATTGGCATTACAACCCCTTTCCTTTACTTCACAACTGTGGATCTGATTTTCAGGATCTATGAAATCTCAGGGTGGAGATACAGAAATTCTCAGTTCCATGTGAGAATTCAGCTTTGAACCTTATACCAAAAAGCAGCCATCAGGAGACTGTGCTCTCCCAAGGTCGGACAGGAAGGTCACAGTGGATGTTCCAGTCTCATTCCATCATTAACTATAATAGTCTGAAGAGCTCATAACTCACCGAGCTGCAGAGATTATGTTCACACATTTACCTAATCCACTAAGTAACAAGTTGATGCAAAGTGCCAGTTTACAAGATAAATGGACTACTGTCTCCACTGATACAAAAGATATTGAATACTCTGCCCAAAGGGCTGACTGATGGCTGCAGTGACTGCACAATAGTAATTTCTATGCAATTGCAAAATAATGCAAATTGTTCTTTCGATTGCCAGCACTTCTTATGGTGACAATAGCTGCCAGATACCACAGCTGTGAAGACAATGCTTGTCATTGCTATAGCTGTCAAATACCAGATTTAACACCTGTTTGCTAATTTTGAAAAAGCACAACATGGACCACAACATAATGGCTTTACTTGGAACGGGATAGGAGTGCAAACCTTTGAAACATAAAGTTTTTATCTATCTTGAAGACAGGCACTTTCCTGCTGAGGGCCTCTCTTTTTTTTTTTTTTTCAGTGTCTCTTTCCTCTCTTTGTCCATAGTAGTCATACTGCAGGTTTTTAAAATGATATTTTTGTTCCAAAGAAGCAGGTCTTTCTTTCAGTGTTTTATATGAGGAGATTACAACCTAACCCAAGATTTTGCAGGTTGTTTGTGGTTCAGGCAACCCACCTGAAAATCCTAATTTTTGACATCTGCACAAAACAGCTGGTAATGAGTGTTTGGATTCTGCAAGTGTCTAATTTTTAATCTTTTATATTAGACTTGTTAATAAGGATAGATGGAAAGCAGGTGTGACAGTAGTTGAGAGGGTTATTGGAAGACATAATTGCTTCAATTATTGTTTTAAGTTTTTTTGTAGGTTTTTTGTTTTTTTTTTCCTTCTTCCTGCACAGTTTGTCCTTTTCACAGCTGTCAGTTGTGGCTAAGTGGAGAATCTTCAGCTTTTACATTTTCTTCACTATTTGCAAGTCTAAATGAATACATGGAGAAACTCCAGGATTAATAGTTTGTTTTTTTGGTTTTTTTTAAATGAAAAATCAGAGCATTCAAATTGAAGCAACTGAGCTGAAATGTTAGCATACAAAGTTTAATCTCTTCAGAGCTGTGATCTAATGGTATCTGGAAGCCAGGGCTGCTTGTGTTTTGGCTCTGGCTCTAACACAGAAATCAGAGAATGATTTGGGTTGGAAGGGACCTCAAAGATCATCTTCTTCTAACCTGTCTGCCATGGACAAGGACACCTTCCACTAGACAAGGATAGTATGAAACACACAGAGAAGTTGTTCTGGATCTGTCTACACTGACACTTCAGCAAAGAAAAGAGGACCCCAGACACAGCTGAGTACTGGAAGTCACAGTGGTGTGGAAGGCTAGGTCACTCTGCAGAGATTATGTGTGCTCTGCATAAACTCATTTTTAACACTGCATAGAAAAAACAATCATGTCTGACTGGCTGAGAACAGGCTAATGACAGCATGATTGTTAATGTCAGCACATAAAAGTACATACAAATCTATATTTGTTTCATTTTACTAGTTTTGACATCTCAAACTTTCACAAAACCCATCCAGGACTAGAAATGAGTTAGCTAATCTGGGTTTGGTTATTAATGCATAGATTGCAAAAAGCCTGCTTTGCAATTAAAATATTAAGAAGATTTCAAAATGAAAAAATTGTACCAAAGCTTTCTACAACAAGAGAAACAGAAAGAGTTATTAATTTGAGGCAGCTAGCTAAATGCTTTTTCTTTTTCTGTAGAAGAGGGCTGGGATGTCATAAGAGCAAATAAGGATTAAACACATTAGGAAGAAGAAAGCACTTCTCACTAATGAATTAATGAACAAGTAAATGTATGGGTTAGTTTGAAGTCCCAAGCTAAATATCAGGATACTATAACATGAAATATCATTATAAATAGTAATAATTCTGTAAGTGGTTTTGACCCAAATTTCTCATTTCATTTTGTGTGTATTGTTTACATCAAGTATATTGAGCCATTTAACCAACATATTTAGAAAAAACTCTTACCTATCTTGTCAGATTTTACTGAACACCATTCAGTCAAAGGTATTTTAGCCCAGTATTTTGCTAGATGATTTGTAAGTTCTGAAGTGGATGACAAACCATTTTGTTTTCCAGATGGTCTTCTAGTACACAACTACTGTGACTCAGGAACTTGATGGTACAGCCTTTCTTTTCAATAACCTGCAGTGGACAGTATTGTGGATTTTTCCATCACTTTTTAACACTCATCCTCCACGAGCAACTTCATATCTCAGCTGAACTCTCTTTAGTTTAGTCTCAGCCTACCTCATTCTAGTTCCATTTGACATATCCTTTACATTGAACTGTGAGAGGCAATACTATTCCTGCTTATTTGCTCCAGCCATGACACTTCTCTTATAAAGCTTCTCCAGATTGAAGAATCCCAGTTTGCTTCACCAGATATGTCATCTCATGACTCTGACTGTCCTTGTCTTCCTTCTCTCTACCTTTTCCCATTTTACCACATTCTGAGAGAGAAAAACCATAACTGCATGCAGAATTAATTCAATGAGCATACAAAACCAGGTCATTTACATAGGTTAGGAATAAAATCATAATATTTAAGGAGCATCTTTCCTGAGATTATATGCTTGCTCTCTATTCCCCATCCTGAGTAAATACAGAGAAAACTAACTTTTAAAGGTTTAATATTAATATTAAAGATAATGTAAAATTACCTTAGTGGTTTGTGTTTTTTTTAATACTTGTTCATGTATCACATGGCTGTTTAGAAATGGAGCTCTTTATTTCCATTCCATGAACAGTTAGATTCAACAGAGAAATTAGCATTGCAATTTTAGCAATGCACACATTGCTAAAATTGGTGCTAAGATTGTCTTTCATGGCTAAAACACGTCCTCCAGATGTGTTAAGTCTGAAGCATGGTGTGAGTGGGGAAGGGATGGACTTTAATGTGCTCACTGCAGCATTTGCAGTGGGGCATGGATGATAACACCATTTCTCATGACTATTCTTTGGAACATAGAGATTGTCCACCATCATACCGACATGTATGCTGCTCTCAATTTCTCGCAGAGAGTTTCCTCAAAATTGTGAGGCTTTCCATCACATGCTACATTGTGAGATTTTTTTTTTAAAGTTAATATTTGTATCAGGCTGGGTCCTGATTAATATGATGCAAAAATGGTTTATTTCATCTTTGATGTACTAATCAAATTATTTTAGTAAAACCCATAAAATCCCACTTATTTTAAAAGGACTGCTTAGGTAGCAGTGAGCAGAGTTTAGTTCAATATTTAGAGGAGCTGATACGGGAATGCCATATGTACTGAAATCTGAAATATGGGTGATAGGGTGTAGATAGCACTTCAAATACTGCCTCACTGTCACAAATGGAGTTGTGATCCTCTCTTTGTCATTCTCCAAGGCATTCTTAGCAAGGTTATTACTACTGCAGGTATAACAAGATATTTCTATTTATTAATTTTGAATATTTCTCTGCCAGAGGCCAAATTATGAATTATCCTTGTGTAGCTACACTCTGGGATAAAGGAAAAAGGTTTCCAAAGTGAAATTAATGACCATAATTTTTCTTTTCATTATATCTTCTTATATCTGGTTTACAGTAAGAGAATACATATCCTTTTTGCAAGGTAAAAAAATTAGAAAAGTAATGACAACCATATTCTTGATAGTGTTCCAAGTTATTATTTTACCTGAAAAACAAGTTTTATCATTATTTCATTCTCTTTATTAGTTCTTTAATTTGCTTCACTGTGATCAGTATAAAGTCAAGAGCAGATTGTATTCCTAGTCCATTAACAAAATTTTCAAGTAATTGTTTCATTTTTATGAACCTGTTCTTTCTTAACATTTATTTTTGATACCCTTCTTCATTATAGCAAACATTAACTGTCTGTATATATAATCATGTCTCACTCATCATTATGGGATCATATTCCTATAGACCTGACAACATGTTATTCAAACAATACTCCAGCATCTTATTTTGAGTTTGATGTGTGGGAATAAGAAGACATAACACCCTGAAGTTATCATAGTCCTTTGAAAATGTCCATCACTTTGATGGGAGCCAACAACTGAATCTCAAATGAAGTGAATCTTTTTGGCAGGTCACTTTTGCAATAGCTCATCTGTTTTACAGTTTTGCTGTCTAGAAAACTGTAACTCGCCTTCAGTCTGGAACATAAGAATCAGAACTATGGGAGCATTCCTATTATAAACATTTACATAAACAAGTACTTTAAGCTGTCTGTGGTCTGATTTTCAGAGGAATAGAGCACCGACAGTTTCTGTTGGGAATTCATCACTAAACCAAGCACAAAACCCCCAAGAACAGAGGCCATCCCTTCCTGCCATCCTCTTATTCGCCTACTTGTTTCCTGTTCCTTTCAGGAAAGGGAAGCTGCTCTAAGCTCCTGTACTTCTTTTGGCCAGGCTAAGCACCCAAGCTAATCCAGATCCAGTCACAGCAGGGTCCAAGTAGTTTATTAACTTTGCCTACCTGGTAATAATAGTCTCAGCAGGACTAAGTGTGACAATGGTCCCAGAAGGTAGAGCAGCAAGGCCCCTGCAGCACTGGGTGCCAGGAGAAGAAGCACATCTCTGTAGTTAAGAGCTGATTGTGGTACTATTGTTACAATAGATACATTCAGCTGACTTTAAAGAAAATACTATATGGAATGTAATATTTTTCTGAAAATCATTTGAACTGTTTAGGCTCCTAATTTTTCCCGAACAAAGTAAGAGGTGAAAGACTGGATATTTTAGTATCTTGGTTAACAATATGCTATCGGTGCAATCCACATGTTATGGTTTAAAAGGCCTGGCTGATCAGTGCTCCAGAACATGTCTCTGTATCTCAATACTTGTCTGGCATTCCAGAAATAGCTCCTTAAGCATAATATGTGGAATTCCAATGAGTTTATACTTCCTGATTAATGTGCTATTTTGTCAAGTTGTTGACTCTGTAGCATTAACTTTTTAACCTTAATTGGAAAAAGTATTTCTGTGTGGCACAGATAATCAAAGGCAAAATCAATCTTGCTTCTTATGAAGAGAATTATTCACCATGTGTTTGGTATTTTGCATTATTTAGAAGATACTTGTTTCTCCACAGCGATTTGATTCAATAAATGGTCTTTTAGAAGCCTGGTAAGGATATAGAGCTTGAAAGTAGGGATTTAAATAGTGCAGACCTGAACTCTTGTGAGTTGATTCAAAGCATTCACTTTGTAAACTATTTATTTGTATTACCTCTCTAAAAGAAAAATAATTTATTTAATTTGATGTCATAAGTATCACAGTGCAACTGATTGTTTAAATGTTGGGTTTTTTCTCATATTAGTCTAGCAGGAGTCACCAGACCCCACATGAAAGACTGAAAATCTCTCAAACTCATTGTTGTAGGCAGATGCTTTTTCTGAATGTAAGAGAGAAAGAGTGTGGAAAAGAGAAGAGCAGTCTGGAAAAACTTCAAGTGCACACTGCAGACAAGGGAATGTCATCCTGATGCCTCTTCTATGGTCCTGACTTTAGCCACTTAGCTCTGAGCCTAACATATCACAAAATCTGTCTTTCTGCAGAACCTCTGCTTAATGCCTGTTTTAAAATATATCACTATTAATTTATTTTTCAGTTGAAAAACAGAAATGAGAAACTAGACACTGTGAAATTTTATGTTTTGCCAAAATTATTTTAAGAAGAGTTAAGCTAGGTCTATTGCAGGTGATATCTCTTAGTACACAAAATGACCCATACATGTGGTTTTTCACTAATATTTATAGAGAGATCCACCTGCAGCCAGTGGAGGATCCCACATCAAAGTAGAGGCATGCCCAAAGGAGGCTGTGACCCCATGGGGAGGCTGCACTGGAGCAGGCTCCCAGCAGGACCAGGTTAGCTGCTAGAACTGGTGGTCCCCTGGAAGGGACCCACACTGGAGCAGGCTGCTCCTGAAGGACTGCACTCCATGGAAGGAGCAGTTAATGAAGAACTGTAGCCTGTGGGAAGGACTCATGTAGGAGAAGCTGGGGAAGTTAATGGATAACTTTCTGTTGTGGGAGGGATCCCACTCCCTGTCCCCCAGTGCTGCTGGTGGTCAGGAGGGACAGAATTCAGGAGTGAAGTTAAGCCAGGGAGGAAGGAAGGAGTAGGGGGAAGGTCTTTAAAGTTTTGGGTTTTTTTCTCTTTACCCTATTTTGATTTGATTGGTAATAACTTAATTTTCCCCAAGTCAAGTCTGTTTTATCCATCATGATAACTAGTAAGTGATCTCTTACCTCCACCCATGAGCCTTTCACTACATTCTCTGTCCCCTGTCAAGCTGAGGAAGGTACAGGTGGCTTTGGTGGGCACTTTGTGTGCAGCTACATTTAACCCACCACACATGGTGACAGTAACAAAAACTGGAACATTTGATAAAAATGCATTTCATATTTTTGCATGTAATGGACTTCTGTACAGAGCTCAGGGGCTTGCTGTGGCTTGCTGTGGCTGAGAACAGAAATCCCTAGGGCTTCTCAGGGTTTCTCTAAATTTCTGCAGAGGATCTGTAGTGATAAATAGCACTATGCAAATCAGGCTTGCTGCATTTCACTCCTAAAAAATACATCAACCCTATTGAAAGCACCTCTAAAAGGAGAGGAAAAGGCAAAGCTTGAGGGATTCTATTGTACCTCTCCAGCATTTTCAGACTGTGATATGCCTCTTTATTCTTAATGCAGAAGGCTCCTCTTCACCCACTCTTTTGCTGGCACCCTTGAATTTTGCCTTGCCTGGGATGGGTGGGCAGGGTTGGGCCAGCCCAGGCTGGCACAGGCTGAGCAGAGCTGTCACCAGGCTCCTCTTGGCTCCAGGGATGTGGCTCTGGCTCTGCATGTTTGCAGGCTTCTGAGGAGCAGGGCTCTGTCTGCTGCTCCATGGAACACAGCATGGCTGGAGACAGGTTGTCATCAGGGACTTAAGTCATTGCTGTAACCTGGGCCAATATAGGCCCCTGATAATTAAGTATATGCCTAATTTTATGTATAATTTTCAATTGATTTAACCATCTGCTCCCCTTGTATATATTCATTATTTTTAAGACAGTAAGAGACACATTACAAAAAGAGTAGCAATATATATGTTTTCCAAATCCTTGTGACATTTGGATGTTTTATTCCCTTTTGCTATTAGCATGAAATTTTATAATTATGTGTTGATATCAAACAATGCTGAGAGGAACCTTGTGAGTTTTCTGCTTTTCAGGACAGCTTTTCATCCTTACCTCCTGGAAAGCAACTATTTGCTTCACTAGTAATTCATGCACCTTTCAATACCTGGTCCTTTTGCTCTCAAAGGTGTTGAGACACTTAAATCACATTTAGATGCTCCCCTAAATACCTTCCTCAGGATCAGATTAAAAGCATTTGAAGAGCAGAACCAGTCTTTCTCATGCTATGATGGGAAGTCGATTAATTCTTTGTCTCTTAAATGGTAACTAGATCCAAAGATGTGGATCTGGAGTGATGGTTCAAGATAAGTCCTTCTTCAACTCAGATGTATTACACAGTCTTTTCAAAGTGCTGCTGAGGCAATTATTTTCTTTTATTTTCTCTCCCTCAACAAAAGAGTTCAAAGCTTTTCTAATTGCAAACGACCTTGAAAGGTTCTCCCTAGACAAGGAAGGGAAAAATTAAAATGCAGCTTTCATGGCATTTTCTTCTGAGTTCTTCTGTGTCCAGAATGCAAATATTTTCATTTATTTATGGAATTTTGCATTGTTTGTTATATTGAGGAAGCCTTGAGGTAGATTTTTTGTTTTGTTTTGTTTTCTTTTGGGTTTTTTTAACTGTTTTTTTTTTTTAAATTTAGCAGTGAATAAAAACATCTACTTAAAGACCAGGGGAATCAGTTGATAAAGGATGGGAACTGTCATTAAAAACACATCTTAATTCAAATTTCAAAATGTTCTTCAAAATGACTTTTTTTTACTAACTCCTTTTCTTCTTAAAATCACTTATGAAATTTTTATTCTACCTAGAGTTATTATATATTCAATATGTCAAATAAGAAGGCCCATAATTGCCCTTATTAGGCCCTGTTTTAGGTGCTTGTAATTATTATACTTTAATGCTTTTATTCAGAATACTTCAGTGCTAGATATCTTCAGGTTTTGTCTGAAAAAAAAATTTTATTAGTTTTAGCAAAAATAGTACAGTCACTTCAGAGAATGGGTGATGGAAGTGCTCAGTGATTTGCCTGAGTAGATGGATACAAAATACCTGAGGAAATATCTGTGAGTTTTTTCACAAGATTTCTGTATTTGGATAAGTTGTGAGCTTCAGAAAATAACGACTTACAAATACCCAACACAGAAAATGCTATATTTTTTAGTCATTTGTATAGGTCTTAAGTTGTGCCAGGGATGTTTCAATTGTATATTAGGAAAAATACTTTTGCCAAAAGGGTTGTTGTGCACTGCAACAGGCTGTCCAGGGAAATGGTTGAGTCACCATCCCTGGAGGTATTTAAAAGACTTGTAGATGTGGCTCTTAAAAGCATACTTTAGTGGTGGGCTTGGCAGTGCTGGGTTAAATTTTGGGCATTAGAGGTCTTTTTCAACCTAAAAAGATTCCATTATTCTGTGATCCACAGTAAACAGCGTGGCTTATCACTTCTGTGTGAATCATTTTACCCAAACTATTCTGCTCACTGATCTCACTGTGATTAAATGGTCACTGTATTTTTAAATTTGCAATACAATTTAGGGCTGTAATCCCTAATCTGACAATCAGTTTATTTATTCCCTTGATTTTATAGTTGTTTAAATCTTTTTACCTGGAAACCCAAGAACATTCCAGGTAATAGGAATCATGTGTACTACCTGGTCATTCACTTTACAGGTACAATTTTACTTGCCTGCTAGACAAGTTTTCCTAGGTTTTGCTAGACTGACTAACTCCTGTCACCTTTCCTGTGCCCTGTGCTGTGTAATAATATGGGAGGGCTCACTGTTCCTAAAGATGACATGGCTCTTGAGACCAGGTATTTCTTTTAAAAAATGCTTTGATAGAATTGAGATATGCACATAAGCACAGAATCTTTGGGTGCCCTGCTTGCCACAATCAGAAATTCTCCCACCAAAGTCCAAGATTGCTTAATAGGGCAAAATACTATAATAGAAGTGTTTCAAGGTGTAAATATTCTATTTTATGTTGCGATTTTTTTGTACTTGATGCTCAAATACTTAATATTTTGAGGGAGACTGTGCCTTTTCCTAATTCAGTGACAACTGATATTTTGGGTCAGGAAGGAAAAAATGTTTACTTACAATCAAAGAACTCTGGAGACAGATGTGCTTTGGGGAACAGGATATAGGTATGTGAAAAGCAACCGCTGACAGATCAGTGATTTGCAAGTATTTCTTCCCTCTGCAAGAGACAAAGTATATCATGTTAAGATCATAGATGGCCAACAAGAAGATCACCTATAATGTTCTGATGGCTGCTCCTGCTAAGTAGAAAAGTAATAGTATTTTTTTTTTTTTACTGCAATATATCAAGATGCTGTTGCTGGAACCAGCAGTTCTTTCATTTTAATGCAATTTTCTCCAAAGCGAAGAACAGTGCAGAATGGACAGCTGAGAAATGAGAACATGTGTTGTCATTGTAATCCATGGAAGTTTCATTTGTTTTCTTCTTATTGTTATCGAGTTTTCTTGTCTTTTCAGTTGCCTTTTTAAGGAAGACAACAGGCAATATCAGATTTGTTTGAGGCCAAACACAATGTAATTCTGGTTAAGTTTCTCTATATGTAAAATCAAAATCTATTGCACAGGGATTTCAGTATGACCTGAAATCAGTATGACCTTAGTATGATGGTCTTATCTTAGTATGACCTTAGATTTCAGTATGACCTTAGTGGAGAGCCATGATTTTTTTTAACTTTGTTTATCCTGTTCATGAATAGGGAAAGCTCTGATATTTGAAAATCACCTCTTGCAATATGTGGGTGTGTGCTGCTTACTCTAATGGGTCCTGTCTGTACTCAGGACATCCAGGTGCTCTAATAAAATAACTTACCAGTACTTCATTTTCCTTAAATTCTTTTGGAGAGCTAAGTGTAGACCATATGTCTGTAAATTATGGTAAGGCAAATTATTATAATTTTAATAATTCCTCTGATTCTCAAAAAAAAAAAAAGTAGGTTGTGAGATTATAATTCAGATCTCAGCTATTTGTGGAGTAAAATACCTGTTTTCAGTGATAAACAATGTCTTTCAGCATGAAAACACATGTAATAGGAAAAAAATACATCACCTACTATTAAAATCTATTTTGGCCAAAGATGTGTGATCTATAAATTTCTTTTAACAACTGCCAGAAAGGAAAACTGCAAACAAGAGATTCTCATGTGACAACATTCCTGAGCCTTGCAGCATGGTAGAGGGAAGGCAGTGGCAGTTTTTGTGGTTAAAACACCAGTCAACAGAAGGAGTGTAAAGATGTTACACACCTTGCAGTAAAAAAAAATGATCTTTAACTCTCAGTATAGAATTAATGATTCTTCCCACGTCTACCCCCAGCTCAGCTCTGTTCCCCCTTCTCTGTTTATTCCACTGATAGAAACAGTTTATTGGGGATTTTGTACTGTATTCTGAATTTTCATGTGACAGCAGGTCAGGAGAGAGGCCTCTTGTTAATTAGGGGGACTGGTAGCCATGCCTGAAGTTAAGACTGTGCAATTGATTGTTACTGTCTTCCAATTGTTTTCCAAACAGAAAATCTAGGCTGCATTTTTGTGTGTTTGCTTCAGGGTGAAAGTGCTTGGAGAGCCTTGTCAAGAGATGTAGTGAATGATTTAGAAATTCTTTACAATGAGTTGCTGATAACTTGGTTTTTTACACTTCCCTAAACTGCTTGCTAAAATAAAGGCCTAGAAAACACTAAAAACCTGTAATATTTTTGTATTAGTGATGCCTTCTCCAAAGCTGTGTCCTATAAAATGGTCAGTCCAGACAATTTCAAGCAGGGCTTGTAAGACTTTGGCAACTAAACCCTCAGCTGATTCCCTCTGTGCTGGGTCTGCTACAAGCCAGTTGGGAATTAGCTTCAGGGTTTTCCTGCTGCTCCATCTCCTCAAAGAGGAGCAATTCCAGCTGCAATTCTCCTATAGTTAAGTACAATAGCACATGCAGCAGAACTTGATGAGTGTCTCAGAACCTGAGCTTGTGTCAAATGGCACTGGGAACTACATTCAGGGAGCTGCATTTTCCTTTGAGATCAGATAGCCTGGTGAGACTTCTGGTTTATGTAAAAGAATTTAAATGATGTATTTAGAAATGATGCATATAGCAGCACAAATAAGTCCTCAAAATTAAAAGCAGCTTAAATATACAGGTCAGGTTTAGCAAGATCACATATGTCAGGAATTGAACAAAACAGCCAGATTTGGCTGGTTTTATCAGTAAATCAGTGAATTAAACTTCAGGCATTGTAGGGAACAGATGTTATAAGTTGCTGGGGATTTACAGATGTTAATGATTCTATGTAGTTTAAACTAAAGTTTCCTTAATTTTGATTTAAAAGATTGGATGATCAATTTTCAATTATTTCTAGTATTTTATAAAACTGCTTATTCTGGTATTTTTACTTACACAGTCAATGAAGCAAGCTTGCTCTTCCAAGAAAATTGATACATTCTAAACAGAGTTGATTTGGCTGAAAACAGTCCCACTGTCCCCCCCTTCCCCCAATCCCCCAAAAACCCCAAATACAAAACAAGAAGACAAAGAAGTAAGAGAAAAGATAGACCATTCAGATTAAAAATAAAGTGAACAATTAAAAAAATTAATTCGCAATTTCTGTAAATGATGTAAACCTAGAATCAAGTTCTACAAAAAAAGACCAAGCCTTATATCTAAAAATCCTGGATTTTAAGGAATTTAATATGAAAATAGCATGTTAAAGATGCCTATTATTTGATGTTTACTGACTAATCATTATTATGGGTGGAAATCAATAAAATCCACAAAAATTTCTAGACAAATATTGCACATAACAAGTGATTATAATTCCAGCCTCTCTTAGAAGCATTTTTAAATCTCCCTTGTGTTCCTTTAGTCTCTATTTTTTAGGAATTAAAATAATATTTTCTTTTTTTTTTTTTTCTCCCTGATCCTGGATTTTAAAAAGTTTTCTATGGTTTCTGATAAAGTGTTCTTCCCAAAATCAGGCAATGTATTTCAGTGGCTAAGCAGAACAGAACAGTTACCCCCTATGTCTTCTGCTTCTGAGGGTGAGTTTTATCTTCCTTTGAGCCCCTTATCCCATTCATTTATAATCAGTCTGTTGTCAGTGGAAAGTCTCAGACTCTGCTGCTTTAATGATGCTTCATCAACCACTCATTATCCAAGAAGTAAGAAAGATATCCAGGCCTCTGTCCTCTTGGGTGTTTCTGCACAGAGCAATGGCAGAACATCCACTTATGTGGCTACCAAGACCACTGGCTTTGCAAGGATCTCCTCCAGCTGGAACCTAAAAACCAGCCTGACTTTTGTTGCAGCAACATCCACAATAATTCCCCGACTCCTTTTATCAGGTCTGACCAATGTAGGTTTTTACAGGGCTGCCCATCTTCTCTATATGACAATTTCTTAGGTGTGAGAATTAGCACCCTATCAAGATGCTCAGCTATGACTGTGCTGGTGAAGAAGGAGCACAATGCTCCAAGGGTGCTCCCATGCCTGCTTTCCTCACATCTTGTGGAACAGGGCTGTGGTCAGCTGGGGTGAGGTTCTTTTCCTCAGGGACCACATTTCCAAGCTCCCTGACACTCACCTTTACCCACAGCCACCTAAGCCTGCTCCAGGCTTGCACTGGAATAATCACCTGCTCCCAGGCTAAGCTGCATCTGGAACTTTTGGATGCTTATCTGAAATGGCATTTCCAGTTCATCATCCAGCTTACTGGAGGAGCGCTCAGCATGCTCTGCTGCACGGGCAGTGACACAGGGTGACACTGGGGGACAGGGGCTGCCAGCCACAGCCACTGTGCTAATCTGGTGTGGAAACATCCAGAAAGCCTGATAAGAGACTGATTTTTGGAGGCATGAAAGTTTAATGTGTGAAGCTTGTGTGTGTGTGTATGCTTATGCAGAATGTGGTACTGCTTGCTCAGTTTGCAATATTTATAGTTTTGCTCCAAGAGCTGGCTTAAAATTGATTAAAATAAACACAGTATAGGTCACCAGTCGGCAGAAAGACACACACACAGCTGCACTAGAGTTGTGTTAGTTTACAGCAAAGACCTGGTTCAGGCATTGCAGAAACTAGAAGGTAGAAGTTTGCAAATAAATACCTCTAAAATTTATTTTGGATTCCCCGACCAGTGAGATAGGGACCATGAGTAATTTTACTCAGCAGTCATAATTATTGTTAGCTAAAAAAAAAAAAAAAATCAACTTAACTGTTCTTCACAAAGTAAAATACATTTAAAAAAACCTCAAAATATTAGCTATTTTACAAGGAAATCTCAGTGACTCAAACTCTCCTACAATTCCTAAGTACAAAACCAAGTTTTTAAAAATGAGTCTTGATTATTTAAATAAATTCAAATACTTGTAATCTTAGCTTTTTATTCCTTCTTGAAAATGCTTTTGTGATATGTTAAGGCAAAATCCAATTGTCAACAAATAGCTAAGGAAAAACTTTCCTGCATCATTTTATTGCTAAGAACCTGCTAAGATGCAGTGAATTTCCATCCTTGTTGGAAGATCTGTTAGGAATTATGGGCACATAGACTTTCTGCAATTACCTTTTCATACATGTTAAAAGAAGGTATGTATGTCTTGATTTTGACTTTTGGAGGTTTTTCATCTCATAAAATATTGTGACCATTATGAATTTTTTCTCAATTCCAGACAACATTTAACAGAATTAAAAAAATAATAAAACTACAGGCTGTATTTTTGAAGCTATCTCTAATGGTGAAAAGCATTTTAGATTTAGTAGTTAGTGTTAAGAAAATATCAGTCACCATAAGGAAAAGAGGACTTTAAAATCAGTTACTATGAATGTGAAAGATGTGAACAATCTCAAAGGGGCTTCTTGAAAACAGTAAAGCAAAATGTAAAAAAATACAAGGGCATTGGCAAAATCAACAGTTGCAGGTAAGTATTGCTCTAAAGAATTGCATTTATACAAATATTTAGAGGTAATAAGAACAGCAAC
Organism: Urocynchramus pylzowi; assembly: GCA_013397555.1. Lineage (NCBI taxonomy): Eukaryota > Metazoa > Chordata > Aves > Passeriformes > Fringillidae > Urocynchramus > Urocynchramus pylzowi. Next base: position 99,245 of record VZRH01003213.1, read on the forward strand.
ATCCTTTTGAAGACTAAAACCATCTTTTATCAGAAAATGCCAGGGTGACCAAATATTAAAGCCATCATTAAAACATATATATAAATAATTTGTGTATTTAACTGATGCTGCCTCAGTGGGACACAATATCTACTAGGAAAGAATTTGTCCTTTTCTTTGGATTGCCAGTATTTGGCAGCATGTCACAATACCATACCCCATGCCAGGACAAAAACCATATTTTACATAGCAGAACATGAATAAAGACAATATTGAAGACAGAGGCTGATGGATATTGGAAATATCCCCCACCTGCCTGCAAGAAAAACATGATCAGAAAAACAATTAATTTCCTCACTCACTAAAGGCTATATCATCACAAGATCAGAATCATTACACTTTTCTTAATTTTTTTTTTTTTTGGGGGGGGGGAAATAGATTTATGTCTGAAGATGTATTTTTCAATAGGCAGAATTGGAACATTGAATAAAGGCATCTTGACAAGGTTTACTATTTTAGCTTAAATTAAACACAAGCACAAAAAAGTCAGAATAGCCTCTTCACCAGCTCTGCTGAGACAAAGTGACACCTCTCCCCAGACTCTCAGAGCATTTGTGGCAATAACTGAGAAGCTGCAGCTGAATAAGGATTCAGGGGGCTGTTTAAGGGCAAGAACTGGACCATTTCAGCTGAGCATTTTAACAGAAGACCATCAGCAAACAGGATGAAAACTTCTCAAATTTGTGTCATTATGGGATATATAATAAATGGGTTATATTTGATGTCTTTGGGAGAGCAGAGAGATGATAACATGGCATGTCCTACTGATATCATCCCTGCTTTTATGGCTACGTTAAATCTAACTTTGTTGAAGTAAAAAACCAGAGGGTTTTGAATGCTGTTTAGAATTCCCTGAATTACGACTATTTTTGTGGTTTGGGTATATATTGACAGGATCTACATGCAATTATGCTTTTGCATTCTATCTAAGTTTATAGATTTCAGAAAGGTACTTTTTTTTTTACTTCCAATTGGAGTGCAAGTTAAAATGATCACATTAGTTTACAAATTTCTGCAACTATACAAGCAAATTGCTTAGTTAATTTTAAAATAGCATGAAAACAGATTTTTATTTGTATTTGCAATGAAATAGAGAAAATGTACCTCTTGAGTATTTGCTATCATTTCAGATTCTAGTCTGCAAAAAATGCTAATTAAAGCAGTGGGTCGTATCTTTCAGTGTGAAAGAGATCTGAGTTTTCTTTTTCTTGGAAACAATAACACCCTGTTGACTGTTGCTGAAGTACAAATCCCACAGTTCCAGGAAAGGGCAAGGCAACCACATACTGACAGGATTTTCACTTGTTCATGTGGAAGGCCTAAGGAAAATGAACATCCCAGGGAACAAAGCCATTGTGCTCTGATGGAACTGAGACAAGTGCTTACAGCTCCTCCTATAAGAACTGGGCTTTACATAAACACACAGTGAGTTTCTAAATTGACTTACACTACTGAAAATGTGCTCAGATGGGTGGTATGTTTGCACAAGTGACATTATAAACATGGTGGGTAATATTCTAGGAGCTGCAGGATATCCATAAATGTCAGCAGCATTGCCTTATAGCCATTTATGTTTAGTTTTCTCCAGAACGACAAGAAAAATCTTCCAGTCTACAGAAAAAAAAAAAAAAATTCTGCTTACAGAAAACAAAAAACAACAGCACTGAAACCACCAAACCCACCCTGCCCAAGGGAAAAAAAATAACCAAAAAACACTTTCTCCAAAATTTAAAATAGCAGAGTAGTAAACAATTGTGTCATTTCTNTTCTGCTTACAGAAAACAAAAAACAACAGCACTGAAACCACCAAACCCACCCTGCCCAAGGGAAAAAAAATAACCAAAAAACACTTTCTCCAAAATTTAAAATAGCAGAGTAGTAAACAATTGTGTCATTTCTTAAGCTGACAGAACTCTTGACTGTGATCTCAAGGACAGTGGTTTGGCTTGCAGATGGGCAGGGTGAGGGGCTTTGATTCCTTTCCAATTCATCACCCTCCCCTGAACACAGCCACAGACATCAGGACATCAGTCCTGCAGCCAAGGTACATGGCTCAGCTCAGAAAAAGCTTGCCTAGCAGGTCAGACAGCTCAGCCAACCCTCAGGAGCCCCATTTTCCTCCAAGACATCAGCTGCTAAGCACTTTCATTACTTGTCAGGAACATTTTCCTCTTAAAACTAGTGGTGCTGGCTTCCTGGCAGTGTTTGATGCTATGAGCCTTTAATTCCCCTTGAAGCTATTCTTCCTTATGAGGCAAGAAAAGCTCTGGGTCTCATCAAACCACAGACAAAGACTATGGTTGTAGATTTTAGAAATAATTGTAAGGCAAACAAATAAAACCACACTTCTGGAAGTTCAGTTTTGCATATGGCAACAAGCATGGTTTATGTTGTGAAGGGAAACTCTAAATCTTGCACTGATCAATGAAATAATACAGGTAGTGCTTCAAACTGTGATACAGCTGTGTCCACTGTGCACTCAAAGAGTCTGCTTTGAGAAAAGGATAAGAAGGATACTGCTGAAGCACTTTCCTTTACCCCAAATTTTTTTTTCTTTTTATTTGTAGTATATGTCTTAGAAAGTTGAGTGGAATTTTGTATACTTTTTGTCTTATTTGCAAGTAAATTTGGTTAATTGTCATGAAACCTGGGCCATAACACCTCTTCCATTCTATCTTGGAAGAGAAAAAATTAGCAGAAGAGGGACAATAATTAAGGAAAATTTATTTTGAAGAAAAATCTGAATTTAGAATATTTAAATAAAGGGAAGGAAGATTGTGCTTGGAGGTTAGCAACCTTTAGAGTGCCCTTCATTTATTAGACAAATGGGATATAAGTTTGTTTTTTTTTACTATAAGTCTTTTTTTTTTTTAAGTTAATGGGTATCTGAATATAAGCATGATCTCATTTTGAATGGTACTGTTGTTTTTCCTCTTGCCATGGACAGTTTTATTGATTCAAATAACACCTCTGCAGTCAGTCTAACTACGAGATGAAGCACTAAATGATGTAAAAATCTAGAATCCACCCTATAATTTTCCTAAGAATTTAGTATTATGAAATTTTATGCCTTCAGATATCTTCCAGATCATGTGCTAATTCAGAGCTGAGGTCATTCTGAAATCATCCCAAATAAAGACAAAATCCAAGAGCTGTCAGTCCATTTCTGATCCATTTTTTATGTTCTTACCCTAGTGGTACAGGAAAGATTGCAACATGATCTTAAAATGAGAAATGTAAATTAAATACATGGCATACTTGGAATAAGGTGAGAAGTGTCTATAATTTACTGCTGCTCCTCAAAGATATTGCCTTCCTGGCAGCTAAGGACTTGATTGCAAACTAAACAGAAGTCAGGGAAAAAAGAGTATTATGGACTTTGATGATCTTTCTATCAGGTAATTTTATTTCATGTGCCATGGAAGAATTTACACTATATATGAAAAATCTTGAAATTAGTAGATTGTGTCTCCCAGTTTTTATTTGAATCCCTTATAAGCATTCATAAAGAAGTGATGTTAACAGTTTTATCAGTCCTTCTGATAGATCCAAAATTCTTTTCTAGTCATCTCAAATTTCTTCTTTTTTTTTTTTTAAGGGGAAAAAAAAGCCAAATTCCTTAAAGTTTTTTTAGTAAATCTGCTGCATCAAATATTGTTCAGACTCAGTTTCATTTGTCCTGCCCTGTGCTGTATTTTCTGTAAGGCAGTAGCACAGTTTTCTTTAGATGATTTATGCTAGAAATGTAATTATGAAATTCCAATTCTGCATCCTGCACTCCTGTCTCAGGCTGTTCAACAGCAAAATTAAGGCCCTGTTGAAATAGAAATAAAAGGATCCAAGTCTACAAGAAGGCCATTTCCTCGATAGTTCAGGATGTGAAGTCCTGCAAATATATATTTTTTTTGCGTCCAACAAGGAGTCATGGGCAAAAAAGGGAAGGAAGATGGACAGCAACAGTGGGAATGGTTCTCATCTCCAAGCTACATGGAAAAGCAAATTCATCCTGGTCTCTGTGAGCATAACAGACCTGCTTTTCTTGTGGGTGGTTGAAAGACTTATGGATTTTTCCAAGAAAGACATCCTCAGCTCTGGTGCCCTGAAGGCACTTTTTGCTCTAAAAGTTCAATAGCTGTCAGAGACACTAAGTCCCATCACCCCCACTGCATTACCCTTAGAAATTAAGACAGCTCTGCTTCTGAAGAAATCAAGAGACAAATGTAATTAACCATTTTTGGTTTTTTTGCCATTAAGTCTTTCTCTCCTGAAGTTAAGGAGCATGAGCTCCTAAATATCAGCATGAGCTTTTATCAGGTTGTATTCTTTTTTTTCACAACCCACATTAGTGACAGCTAAAAATCTAACAATGAGTTGAACAAGGAAAATGTAAGCAATATATTAATTAGGGAAAAAAAACCCCCTCATTTCATACCTATTATATGAAACACAATAAAGTAGAAAAAATATAAATACAATAGGAATTTTGGTCTGGAAAATAAAGAGAAGACAAAAGAAAGAAATAGCCTGACTGATTATGAAAAAAAAAATAGACATTTAAAAGAAATTTTAGGCAGAACAAACAAATATGTGAGACAGACCACAGTTTTCAAAAGCAGCTTGCAGAAACTGAGAAAGACTGCATTACTAAGCTCCTATGTGCTGGGACAAAGCTCAAGTCAGTGAAAGAGAGGTTTATTTTCATTATTAATAATCACACATGAAACTGTTACAGATGAAAGAGGTTAGATAAAAAGCCAAGGATGACTAAAAGAGAATTCTGGAGAATTGCTACTTGAGGTCATCCATGCAAAAAGTAAAAAAATCTGAATAAATGGAAAGTGAAAAATGGAATACAGACATTCCCAGTGATTACATTTGTCTACTGCCCAAAATTACAAACCAAACTACTTTCATATGCTTCTCCTCCTATGAGCCATGCTTCAGAAATATGCATGTCATGACACAGTCAGGGAATATGACCCCATTAAGCCTCTACAATTATAGCTTTTGTTTATGTCTTACACTGAGGGACTATGAAGTAAAAGTGATGTCAAAAACGGTTTTGAATAATTTTAAAAGAATTAGGCTGCTACAATAGGGTTGCTAATTGTAGACATTAATTCCTGAATGAACTTCCTTTGCCAAATTTTCTGATATAAAATATAGGGGGAAAAATGAGTTCTGAAAAGAATTATGCAAAGGGATAATATTTATACACATTTAGAAACTAGTAGTGAGAATAGTAAATACTGTTATAAGAAAATGCCACCTTTCATACCTCAGCATGAAAAGCATTTTAAGCACAACACTCATTTGTAAACTCAGGGAATCAAGGCTGTAGCCATGAGATTATTTTCTTAAGGAATAATTTTGGCTATGAATATGTTTGAAAAAATTATGAAACCTCAACATTATAATGCTACAAATATTAAATAGGGCAATCCAAATGTTCATTTTCACTCTAAGATGTTATACTCAACACAGAGTATCATTGTTAATGGGAAAGACTCGGTTAATCAAAGTCTTTCCTTACACAGAGTACAAGAGATGCAGTGAAGTGATTTAACCTTCAAAGCATCAGCTCCTGTAATTGAACCACACATTTTTATTCTCTGGCAAACAAGGCAGACTATTGGTGGTTTATTGAAAATGACAGAATAAAGAGGACAAGGATTTAAGTTCAAAAAGAAAGAGTATCATATTTTAGCATAGGCCTATGGAACTATCAGGCAGCTATTTAATATACCTGTAAGAACATGAATGCAAACAATGCTTTTCCAAGTGCAGAGAAGTAAAATATAGTTATTGTTATCAAAACAGAAATAATCAGGTGCAGGATGACATCCTTTTATTGATCAGTCATCAGGACATTCAATGTATCAGGGAACTGTAGATAAAGCCTGTCACAGTGGAAAACATATGTTCTATAATAATAACACCTGAAGACAAGTAGTCTATTTTCCTTTGGATGCAGTGCATGCTAGAAGAAAGCCTTCTTCGCAGGCAAGAATTAACTCTAATTGAATAAAAGAAATATGCAATTAGCTGTGGATGCACCAAGGGGGACAACTCACTGCAGAAAGGCTATGAAAGGTAGGAGAGATCAAGAAGAGAGTATAGGAATAATCAAGAATCTGAAAACAAAACAAAACAAAAAACCCAAAAAAACCCACCACACAAAAAGCATTGTAAATCACAAACAAAACAAAGGAAGCATGAAATATTTTAAAAATAAAATAAGCAAAGGAAAAAAACCTATATGAGAACTTGGGAACTTAGTGAGGGGTTGTTTGCTGTTACTTCTGTCATTTAACCTGGCTTCTGAGATGCTTTAAATCTATCAGATCCCGAATCCTTGGTCGCACACCATGAATAACGTTTTTTTTTAAATGTGACTGTATTCTAAAGGCACCATCAAATTCATCATTTGAATCTGTCCATTGAGTGGATGAGGTCACTTGCCTTACTTAAGTCGTTAGGCTAAGGGTCAGTCCTGGTTCCACACCTCAGGCAGAAGTTGTACTGAGAGGCGCTTGCCAGGCCCTCAGTGACCGGTCACTGCCCAGTCCCTGGACACGACCTTCCCTGGGCTCCAGATCCTGTTACAAGGGTCCCAGCTTGGCCAGGTGGATGGCAATTCCCAGCAGGAGCTTATCAAGCACCCACATCCTTGGATACACAGAAACAACTTAGAAAAGGAGGGGTTCTCTCTGACTCTGGAACACAAATTAGTTCACTGATAATTGTGTAACACTTTACGTGACTTTGAACTTTACACACATCTTTTCAATCTGAAGAACACTGGGTTGTTATCTATGGCCTCTCAGGAGGTTAGCTAAACTGTAAAGTAGCTAAGATGTAAGTTTGTGTAGGAACACTTCCCCTACACCCGCCTGAAGCAGGGCAAATGTGCAACCAGAAGGCATCACAAAGAAACCAAATGTGTCTCTAATCTGTGCCTCTGAACTCTGTTTCATTTTATAAATAACATAAAAATGCAAAACGTAGGGCAATAAGAAAGAAATATATGGATGTTGCTTAATGGAAGAAGAGAAAAATAAATAGTAAAATCAAAGCAGAAGTGGTATAACTTATTTTCTTAAACCTCTTAGCAAGTTTCTTTATCTCTGTTAACACTTGTTCCTCTGTGAAGTACAATGTTAATAGGGTACTCAGAGTGATCATTGCTAATAAGGAAATGTTAAGTTCAAAGTAAGGCAGGGAATTAGAGGCTCAGCAATATACATGCAGGCATTAGATTTGCAAGTCTTCCAGATACAGAGAGGGCACTGCATCTGGGAAAAAGCAGACTGTACTGAATGTAGACTGAAGGGCTGTTTGACTACCCCTTTCCTTGCCTGGATACAAGATATGCTTTCTGATAGTTCCTATCAGTAAGATGTTCTAGGCCTACAAAGGAGTTCATGTGGATATGTTCAGAAATGCCAAAGCTCTCTATAGCTATCTTTTAGTTATTAATCCCAAAGTCTTCTTAAAGAATACACAAGAGAAAACACTTATTTTCTTTATTTGTATGACTTTATGGGTAGACACGTAGGTAGTGAGGGTTCCTCAAAATAAATACACGCCTTCCCTCTTTTCTTAGATCAATAACCCTTGGGAGTGACTGGTATTATATAAATTCATTGATTATTTTCATTTGAAATTTTACATAGTGCTTACCTCACTGTCTATATGCTCTGGTACCATTCCCAAGTAAAAATTCCAAGGAAAAAGAGCAAGAAAGAAAAACAACAGAACAATGAGTGTCAGAAACCTTGATAAAAGACTTTTCTCACAGAATTTGTACTCTGATTTTGCTAACACAAGAAATGTGGGTGGCACAGATAAGCCTTTTGCATTCTAGGTACTGAACCATACCGCTTTGCCCAAAACTTTTGAAGCATCCAATAGTTCCTATAGTTATATGTGTAGCTTTAATATCAAATTTATAGAGCAGAGCTTTTAAGGAGTTATTCAGACACTTCTATTTTTCTTTATAAAATGCTGTTTCATCAAAATATAAAGCTGATTTCAAAGAAAGTTTCAGCTTGAAGCATTTCTCTGAAAAAAGAAAAATTATGTTATAGCCTTTCATGTCAGAATAGCCAATATTTTGTCATAAGGATATCAATCTCTAGGATTGGGAATTTTCTTTAAATTCAAGTTCTGATTGGCCAGGGGAAAAACCTGATACTGAGCCCAGAGAAAGTCCCCATGCTGTTCTGACATTGGTCTTCAGCTAATTCTTCTTTGTTTATATGAATACACAGAGTCCCAACTGAACCCCATTAGGGACGAAATGGTTGTGATTTGCTTTTACAGGAAAAATTATAAGGTGTAATGCTTCAGTGTTCAGAAAAGCCCCTGTTCCCCCTTCCCCATCCCACTTAGGTTTCTAAGCAATGAAAAGGGACAGCGTAGCTCTTACTCCTGGGATGACACTAGTGCTCAGGTTGCAGTTGCTTGGCTCTGGAATACTTTTGTCACTGGATCCAACACTAGAAAACTGAAGTGTTCCCACACTGGGGGCTCTAGAGCTCTCCCAAACGATTCACCTCAAGTGCTATTGTGTGATAAATGGAGTTGCCCTCTGAAGGCAACTGTTCTCTCCTCATTGACCATTAAGAGAGTTTATAGACTCCTCTAAAACTATGCTTCTGCTTGAAAAGTGGAGATGAATCACATTTCCTCTATTGTTTGTTTCCATTTTCAAAACATAAGGTGGGAATAGTAACACAGTCCTGCATCCACAAAGCCCTGTAAAGATAAATACAATAAAAGGATGGAAGAAACTCTATGGTAATTACTGCCTATGAATAAATGTTATGGAAAGAGAGGGCTTAGGATTTTACAAAGGTTTGTGAACGATCTTTGACAAATACTGACCCTGGGACAGCATGACAGCTTCACATCTGGAAAGACCTTGGTGATCATAAAACCACCAAATACAAAAGAAATTAGAGCTATTGACTTCAGTTTGATGTTTAAAAAATAATGTATCTACATCTGTTTATGGGTTTTCTTCCTTAAGTGGACTGTGTACTTCAGTAGCACCATCCTTCAAGTCTCAAAAAATGCAGACAAAGGAAAAAGGGAAATTTTTTTGTTGATCAGTGAGAAGTCAAAAGTTTCACCAGTTGCAAAACTGATGAGAGTCTTCATGACCACCAGAAATGTTTGATCCAGTACAAAAGGAATTGTATATATGGGAGCGTCTCATATAATTTTTTAAGCTTGGTATGTGACAACAGAAATCTAGGTGAAGGAAAACTCTTCACTTTCAGAGCTGACCTAAAATATTATGCAACACTTTTCATTTCCCACTTTTAGATATCCTAAGTGAGAATGACTAAACACATTCCTTTCTGGGTCAGAGTTCTTTAGTCTGTATCCTTTTAAGAGATAAACCTTTTTCATTCTTCTGAACTTTCTGTTTCAGATTCATTGCCTACACTAAATTGTCCTCAATGTCCTGGTTTAGTCAAGATCCATTCACTCCTAAGATAGCCCCAAGACACTAAAATTGGTCAGCATATTACCTGGAAAATAAATCCTTTGCAACTTTCTCAAACACATTTGTCTCTTTAGCCCTGAAACAGTTCTTATACAAATCAATACTGGTATCAGGATAATTAAAATCCACCATGTTTAAAGTTTGGCATTCTTGCAGGTCTCTCTTATCTATGAAACCATTTCCTGAAGACTTTCCTTTCTGCCCTTGAAATCCAGAGCTACCTTTTTAAACCATCTCAACACCATAGTGTGCTCTTTTATTTAAAACCTGCCTACCATAGCTGAAATATTTTGATAATTGATTAATCTTTTTCTCCATTAGTGATGCTGACAATTGTCTCCTCTTTTGTTGCCCATAGATGTCCAGCCATGTTAAATTTGTAATAATTTTCCCAATTTACCCATGATTGCATGACTCCATTACTAAAGTTTCAGGGAAATGCATTTCTAGCTCAGAAATGTGGCTGTGCCATCTTGTTACATTTGCATAGATGACAGTTTAACACTCTTATTGAAATCCTCATTTACAGAGTACAACAGACAAAACAGAATCCTGCATGGATGAAGCACTGGATCACTCAGAGGTTCCAAAACAAAAAGTACTTTGATATTTACTATTTTTAAAAATGTTAACAGTTTTATTGTCTTGATATTAATAATATGCCAAAAGGATTGTGTGATTAAGTATCTTGCTGACTTGACATCTCAGTTTGTGAAAGGGATTTAGCTTTAACTAGTACAGTGTCTACTGTCAACAACTGACATGTCAAGAGCTCCAAGTCTAAGAAGTAAAACAGTTTACATGTTGGGATCTAGACAGGTTTCCTATAAAATTGTCTTTTCTCGCTTTGCTAATCTGAAAACAGGCCCAGGTAATTTTCCATATTAACAGGAAAAAAAGAAAAATCAATACATGATTATAAAATTGTATTTCTTATCTTCTAGTGCTTGCACTATCAGTAAAAAATCTAGTTATCACAAGCCATCCAACCTTCACAAGGTTAGTGTGAATTTGCAGTACAGTTGTATCTGTGCTATTTTTTTATTGTAGAACTGCTGCATGTACCTTTTAATTTGGTTGTCAGGGGAGACAGGAAGCAATAATTAAGGCTAAAAGATGGGGTATGGAAGCTTTATTAAAGGATATATTGAAGATGGGAATTTGATCTGAGAATTAGATTATGATTAGAGTTGTTAATGCAGCTGTGCCACTCTTGAGTGACAGAGCAGCAGATGAACTGAACAGGCAATTATAACTACAGGAGTCTCCCTAATCTTTACAATCCCAACCTCACAGTCACATCCATTTAAATTAATTTTCATGAAGGCTGCAAATTTACAGCTTCACCAGATTGGAAATTTGTTTGTTTATTATCCACAGGAAATATTTCTAGGGAAGTAAATAGCACTGAGAGCCATCTTGTCTTTCTGCTTGTCTTTTTAACTTGCAGAATTAATAATATGAGATTAATCTGAAGGCTGCTGCCTTTATGAAAACTGATTGATTCTCAGCAGCCCAGTGTTATTATGATTATCTGTGGGAAGGTCAGAGGGAAGGCATGTAAAAGTCATAGCTGATTCATGAGTTCCCTATATTAAGCAGAAGATAAAAAAGGAGGCTTGTGTTGATCAGCGTTATAAGTGAGGAATCAGTCTTCCTTGCATTACAGAAACTGAAATTCTAGGAAAAGGATTTTAAACAACTTTGGACATAGTTATTTAAAGATGTCTGTTGCAGAGAGATAGCAATAGTTCATTACTATGCATGCTGGAAACCTTTTTAAGGAGTTCTTTGCTGCACAAAGATTAATTTACCACTACGTTTTCCCTCCTTCACTACTAATATAAATAATGGTTGTGGCTTAAATTGGCATTATATTTTGATAGCCTAGTTTTGAACATACAAAAGAATATGCTACAGAACAGCTCAGAAACTTGGAAATGGAAACCACGAAACAGTGCATTTCAGTTCCAGAACTTTATTTTGGAATGTCTGTAATGAATGGAATAAAGTATGAACATTTAGAAACTAGGCATTATTTTCACAATATGTTCAGCAGAGAGCTGTGGCAAAGAAAAGAGGAAACCTTAACTAGCAAAACCAGTGACAGAAAAAATATTTCTCTACTGGTTGTCATTCATGAAACTTGGAAGATAAATACAGAAAATTATTATCTGCAGTTGCCAGATCAACAAAATATTGGAACACCTGCCTTTAAGCATGCAAAAAATTCCATGCAAGAACAGGCAATAGGTATCCCCAATCTTCTCAAATACATGAAGTTTTTGCTGTGGCCTTGCCTTAACTCCCTGACAGAGTAAGACTCAATCACACATCACCATCGTTGCTGATGGTTTATTTCAGAGGAAAACGTGGGCTAGTAGTCTGACAGGAAGCTGAGGAACATCCTCACTATGTTTCTGATCTGATTTTGTGACTAGGTCTTGTAAAATACCAGAATTTATCTATAACCAAAGTAATTTAATAAGATTCAAAACTCAAACACTGCCCAGTCAACATGCTTCTCACAGAACATATTTACAAGCTCAAAGTATATTCACAATTAGATGAGGTGGGAATCTCAAGTTTGGCCTAATGTGGCTCTAGTTATTTTCCCAGAAAATAATGTGCTAGAAAATACATCTTAGACTTCATATTTTGCTGTTAAATAGAGGAACATTTATTTTCCTCTGAACTTGAAAATGTCTATCAGGTGAAATTTTATGTTCAGGTAGATTATTTACATTCTTCTGAGGAAAATTACTGAAACCAGCTATAAGAAAAACGTTGATAGTACATCCTAATATCTTTGTTTATTATCAATATTTTAAATTACTCATACTCTCAATTGATCTGAGATGGGAGAGTAGGTGTCAGTGAAACAGAATACTTCATAAAAGCAGCTGACATGAGAATTCTCCCTGCAAAGAAGCCATGGTGAAATATATATTAAAAAGGATGAAAAATGGTACTGGAATTAGATGAGCAAAATGTATTAACAGTTGGAAGCAGTGGAATTCCTTTTGTTATGACATATATAATTTTTTTTTTCCAGAAGATTAATAAATTTGAGATTTGTACTTTTTCAATATTTGGATTTATTTAAGAAATGTTGAATAATTGCTGTCACATTTGGCTTACTCATTCAGCAAGATAGTCTGCTGTCATTGACCCTAGGTTTGCTAGATCAAGGCTTCAAGGACAACATCTAGCATATTTTCTCAGATGCTCTGCTTTAGTAGGTGCCTCCAAAATTCATCAAAGCTCATCTCAAAATCCATGTGGGATAACAATAGTATTTCAAAATGTATAGGAAAATAAATGAAGATGCTTTTTAAAAAAAAAAAAAAATCTTTGCCAATGATTTAAATACAAAAACTGATTTCCTCTTGGAGAAACAAAAAGATATTAATTGATCTAAACGGTGATAATCAGAGACTTACTGTAACCTGGGTTCAGAAAGCATATTTGTCCATTTTTTTTTTTTTGTGGAAAAGTCATTCAAAGGCAATTTTTTGAGATTTATTTTAACTAATTGATAATTCTTTGACATTATTATTGTTGACTTATAATTTGAAAGCATTTCTTGCATGCTTAGTCAGGTCACATAGGCAAATGAAAACTGGTATGCACAAATGGCTGGCAAATAATCTGACAAAACTCTACTCCCTTTATTTTATTTTCTCATCACTCTTCCTGTCTTTGATTAACATTGTGCAATTATGACTCTTCAGTATTTCCTCATATCTGAATATTAGTTGATTAATCTTGATGATAATGGATTGAGAACTGGTTTTAAAAACTGAATATATGAAGTCTTTTATTCAAGAAGTTTTGACTTATCTTTCTAAACATCCTTGACTTATTTGGCAATTATACTATTTATAGGAGGTGAGTATGTATCAGCTGTTGCTGTTAAAAAAAATGGAGTAGATGACTGAGACTTTTTTCTCCTCCAACAAATATTGAATATTTTAAGTTTGAAGGTCATATGTTTTGTGCTGAAACCTATCTTCCTTGTTTAGGGCTAAGAAGCAATACTATTTAATTGGATGTGGTTCTTGCTGCATTAGAGCTCTGTGCCAAACAGGAAAGAGATGCACCACTACTTCCCTGATGCAGAGGAACTTTCTGGGAGGAATTTTCATTACAGCTGCTGCATTTTTGGTGTCTCTGTGCATCTGTCACCACCAAAGAGTAAGGGATTCCTTTTGCTGCTCTTTCTTCCTGAACCTGTGCAAGCAGAAATCATATGAAACTGAGCTGTCCTTTGAACATTTTCACCTGAATTATGACTGCTCCACAAGAAGGAAGAAAGGAACTTTCTCTCACTTAAGTGCCTAAGAAGTTTGATCCACACAGTGTATGTATTTCTGTGTTAAACCACATTTGTAGGTTGAGATCATTCAGGCCTTTTTTGTTCTCTTTTCAAAAATTAGAGTTTCTCAGATAGGAAGTTAGCAAGGCCTGATTCAGAGTTCACAATTATCAGTGGGAAATCCACACTTCATATATTGGTAGCTCACTTCATGACACATCAAAATGTATCTCTGTCAGCAACTTCATTAGTTGTTGCTATTATGCATTACATTTTAAAAGTGTGTGTGTGTTTCTAATGCATTGAAATAATACTGAAATAAATACATTATTATCTTATTTATGGCTTAAACCCACAGGCATCTGAGTAGTTCTATTCTGTCACATTGTGGCCTGGGCTTTTCACTTTCAATGGTAAAAAATCCATTGTCCATCTGCTTGATGATTTCTGATTTCAGCCACAAGATAGAATGGCAAGGTCAAAACACTCTTTGATGTACAAATCTATGCTGATGAATTATAATACTAATTTGACCTGATACTGACATCATCAACAAAAAAAAAAAAAAAAAAAGATTGCTATCCAGCAACTTTTAGGTTTGTAATCAATAAAGTACATGGAGACACTCCCATTTCCCAAAAACCCAGAAGCTCCTGGATTCAGATCTGGAGGCAGAGTTATACCCATTACCAGATGGACAAGTCCTCTAAATAAAGGAGGACAAAAACATCCTTGGCATTACCTAAAAACTTTTCTTTTTCAGGATAATGTAGTTTACTACTCAGTTTAGGCACTTCTATGTGTTAACATGCCTTATCACTCAATCCATGGAATGTACACGTTCTTCAAAGTAACCCAAGTATTGGAATCAATTTTTAAAGTTGCCAGGCATTTGGGTGCTTTTGAAAGTGCAACAAGGTAAATATCTCTTTTATCTGCCCCCAAAGCTTTTTGAAAGCAGGTAATAGGTTTATTGATTAATACAGATGAAATAGCCAGAGTAAAATCTGACTTATCACATCAGGTACCCTTTAATTTATTTCAGTTCCTTGATCCTTCAGAATGCTGCTTCTCTTTACATATACCAAATCATCTGATGATCCAGATCTTCAAAGGTCAGTTTAGTCTCTGCATCTAATTTGAGAGGAAGAGACTGCATCATAAACTAGTAGTATTTTAAGTGTGCAAAAATCCCCAGACAAACTCTAAAATAAACTTTCATTAAGTTCACAACATGCTGTTCAAAAACGAATTTCCTTCTGACAGCATGATTAATTTATTGATTATGACAGATCTTCAGGAAAAAGAAAAATATCTTTTGGTACTTTGACAACCTCAACCACAATGAGAGAACCTGGTCTGAACAAGAGATCTACAGATAATACTGAAACAAGGATATGAACAGAAATTAAGTAGCAGTACTAACTCTGACATTCTCCTGACCCATTTAAGAGGAAGAAAAAGTAGTATATTATACCTTAAAGGATCTGTGAGCCAATGATTTTTTGACTATGTTAAGTATTTAAAAGCAACCAGAAACGAGATGAAGCATGAGATTTAAAGCTGCATGTATGTTTCTGTATTTACAGTAAAACACAGCTCATGGGAACCCAGTTATGCCAATTTTTTTTTGTTGTCACTGAACAAGGAAACTATTAATTTTTTTAGTTGTCTATGGTAATTAAATTTTGCTACCTCACAGCAAAAGATGTGATCATCATATCATTATTCCCATTCCTGTGCAAGAGTAGAGGGATAATTTAAAGTTGAAATAATACTCTCCCACACAGCATCACCCAGGCATTACATGTATTTCTAGAAAATAAATAGGTTCTTTTGGGGTTTTTTTTGGTTTTTTTTTTTTTTTTTTTTGGAAATGAAGAGTCTTGGTAAATCGTGGCGTATATATTTAAAAATTACAGAATAATGATAATAGAATAGAATAATAATAGAACATAATGATTGTTAATAATTAAGTGAACCATCTATTCAGTAGCAAGGAGTGAATAATGAATCTCAGTATTTTCAGGGTTAAAATGTTCATTTCACACATATTATGAAATATCTGCAATAAATTCAAGTAATTATGCTATTAAGCAGTTCTTCATCTATTGAATTAATTAAATTTTGTGTTCGTTTCATAACCACTTTAGATACCCTCAGCTACTGCAGATTTAATCCTCTTTGAACCTTTCTATACTTAGCTTTCCAAAGATTGACTAAGACCAATCACTCAGTGCTGTAAGAATGAGATTGTTCTTTCACTTCATTACACTATTCTTTTCCCCCACATGCCACCTCTTTTTTTGTACCCTGGGTTGTGAAATCAGAGCACCTGTGTCAAAATCTCCTAAAGGTCTATAAATGTGAAATGCTGTTCCATATGCATAGGCAGTTTTGTCACATTACTATGTATTGTCATGAATTTGGTCTTCTCTAGTTTTTTTCTTGGTATTTTTTTTTTTTTAAGGTCTTTGTCATTTTCTTGCCTGGCATGTTCTGAGATTAATCTCAATAGTACAGCTAATTGAAACTTAAAAAAAAAAAAAAGAAAAAGAAAAAAAGAGCTATTAAATCTCTCCTAAAAGGCAACAGTGTGTCTCTGGTCTCCCTGCGA